>CAUYRT010062132.1:0-33450 GCA_963574885.1 Lepilemur ruficaudatus | reverse complement strand
TTTCCACCTCCTCTACCTCTCTGCCTCTGCCACCACTAAGACAGCAAAATCACCTCATCCTCTTTCTCCTCCTCCTCAATCTATTCAAAATGAACATGAGAATGAAAGCCCTTATGATGATCCACTTCTGCTAAATGCATAGTAAATATATTTTCTCTTTCACTTACATTATTGTAGGAATATAGTATATAATGCATATAATATAAAAATATGTGCTAATTGAGTGTTTGTTATTGGTAAGCCTTCTGGTCGGTCAACTGTAGCCTATTAGTAGTTAAGTTTTGGGAGAGTCAAAAGTTATACGCAAATTTTCGACTGCATGGGAACATTGATGCTCCTAACCTCTGCCTTGTTTAAAGGCCAACTGTATTAGTTAACCTGTATATGTTCTAAGTGCTTTGCACACTTAACTAACTTAATGATCACACAACCTTATGAAGAAAATGCTACTGTTATTTCCACTTTACAGATCAGGAAACAAAGACACAGTGAGATAAGCTAGTTGAGTAATGGATCTGGGAGCTGAATCCTTAGCAATCTGGTTCCTGAATTCATGTTTTAACTACTGCAGTGTGCTGCCATTCTACTCCCAAAATAATATACTACATGGTATCCAAGCAAGTGTGTAGACAGTTGTGATAACATATTAAGATGTTAACTAGTGTTTTCTTTCCATAGTTGAGAAGTGTTAGAAAGAAGGAGCACTGTTAGGCTTTTATTCTCTGTACCACTGCTTTTCTCTTATTCAGTGAAACTAGCTAAGGCCTTTGTGTTTACTTTCCTCAGTCGCAGTTGTGTTCCAAAACTTAAAGCAAAAGTTAGCCACACAAAACTTCCTTCCTGCTTCTCTTTTATGACAGCTTGTGTTCATTAACTCTGTGAAAGGATTATTCTAGGGTGAGGAATAGAAGCAAGTTCTAGCTACAACGGGGAGGAAAAGGGACTGTGAAAGCTGTAGGAGGAAGTAAGGATGTTCCCCAAGGCTGAGTTCTGCATGGTAAGGAGCAGAACTTCAGAGCAGAAAGGCCAGATGGTGCCCATAGAAACACAGCGCCCCAGGCATTAGTCTCAGCAAAGTTCTCCTGTTCAGTCTTGGCACAAGCAGCGGAACCACCTGTGAGCAAGGGCATGTAGGTTGGACAGTGGTAAAATATAGGCTGACCATGGTGGAGTTAAATTCAGGGCTGTTTCCCTGGTTACCCTGTTCTGGGCATCACACACGTGGTTCCCACATTTTAGATCACCCAAAATGATGATATTAAATTTACCATCAGCTCAATAGGATGGAGACTTTAGGTAATTTGATTAAAAATATGATTTGAAAAAAAGATAGTGAAATATATATTTCTTTCCCTTCTGAATTTTCAGAGAAATTATATACCTGATACCTTCATTCTAGGAGCACATTCACTCAATCCCTTAACAAGCATGTTTAGAGCTCCTATAATGTATCAGACATTACATAAAGTGCTGGAATTACAAATATGTGTAAAACATACTCCTTGCCATTGAAGGCTGCACAGTTTGGCAAATACAATTGCAATGGATGGAATAAGCAATAAAGATTTATGTGTGAAGCATAAAGAGAGAAGAGAAGATAAGGGAGATTTCATAGAAGAAATTATATCAAATTCGGCACCAAAAGCCAAATAGAAAGATTATTGGTGTGCAAGGTTAGAGGGCACAGGAGTGCTTCAGAAAACAGAAACTCCCCTTGAAAGTGCGCAAGTGTGGACAAA
Organism: Lepilemur ruficaudatus; assembly: GCA_963574885.1. NCBI lineage: Eukaryota > Metazoa > Chordata > Mammalia > Primates > Lepilemuridae > Lepilemur > Lepilemur ruficaudatus. The sequence goes on along the minus strand of CAUYRT010062132.1, from coordinate 31,711 downwards.
TGGCACTTTTGAGGAACACCCATCAGCATGTTGTCATGGAAAGACCTTTGAGACAGATGAATCTTGGGTTGAATGCCTATTCCACCATTAGCAATGGAACACTTTTGGGCCGAGCGAGGCTTGTTGTTTTTGTTGTTTCACTTTTAAGATGGGAGCATTTATAGCTTCTTCATGGAGTTCTTGTGAGGATGAAAGGAGCTAACATTACTTAAAATCCCAGTATAACCCTTTGCAAATATTTCTTCCCTCCCTTCCCAGACGTTTCTCAGTATGAAAGTACTTGACTCTAGCCCTGCATGGCTGGGAGGAAAGAGAGCTGATTTCCAATGGCAGGAAATGAATATGGAAATGTCTTCGGGGAACAGATTAGAAAAGGCTTTGTGTACTCGCCTGAGGACTTCACACTTAATCCTATAAAGAATAAAAGGTCATTTAAGGCTCTTGAGCGGAGATTTTATGTGATTAAAATACCTGTTTTAGAGCAGGGAGCACAGGACGTGATGGAGGGAGGAGAGCCTGGAGGGCAGGAGGCCGGTTAGGGAGCTAGGGAACAAAAAGGTGGTAAGGACCTAAAGTAGGAGAGAGGCCCTGGGGGTGGGAAAAAAGGGAAACTGTCCAGAGATCCTCTGGAGGTGGAAGTGATAGCACTAGGGGACTGAGCAAATGTGAGAACTGGAAGGTCACTGATGACCACAGGATTTCTAGCCTTCGGTCCCTGAGAGTGCTAGTGTAATTGACGTAGAGAGGGAAGAGGAGACTTACGTTGGAAAAAGATTTCCAGTTTTGTTTAGATGTGTCAAGTTTGAGGAGCCTAAGAAGGATCCATGAAAGATAATTTTGTGGGAAATTAGATGGAAATATACTTGGAAATTCGAAGAGCACTGACCCAAAGGAGACAAGCGTTTTATCCCTCTCTTTACTCCAAGATATATCAAAATCTATATGAAGCATGAAAAAGAAAAACACCTAACATCTATTAGCACATTTTTATAATACCTTTTACTTAATATATCATTTGTAATTACAAGACTTGGAGTCAATTATTCTTAGTTTTTTAGTTTCAGAGACGGAGAAATCGGGTTTATGTCAGTAAGATACATCAACAAAGTCTTTATCCCAAATATATGCAAACATAATCAACAGAAGAAATGCTTTTTTGGGAAAGATAAAATTAATGGTAGTATAACCTTACATGTAGCAGCAGAGAATTGACTGAATTATAAAAGAGTAACATTGGTGATTACCAAGGGAAAAAAACAAGGATGAGTAAATTATAAAAAGCCAACAAAATGAAAAAGTATAGTAGAAAAAAATTAAGTGGGTGTCCACTGATGAGCCTAGTTAAACCAAAGAGAATTTGAAACAAAAATAAGAGGCTTATGTTCCAATATGCTGGTAACATATTTGACCATGTGTTCAGTTATTTATTCATTTAACATTTTTTAGTTCTCTACTATGTGGCTGTTATTCAGCTAAGTGTTGAGGACACAAAGATGAATTAGAAACACTCTTAAGTGTTGAGAAATTTATGGTTTGGTGGGAGAAAGGCAAAACGATCATTTGAACTGCATGGCAACTTTCCCAATAGATATGTGCCCAGAGATTTCAGAGAGTACAGAAATGAGTGAGGGGAAGGCAGCAACAAGAAGGACTTCCTGGAGGAAGTGATGCTTGACTTGAACTTAAAACACAAGAAGAAAGTTAGTGAAAGGAAGGGAGGAAGAAAATTCTAGGCAGAGCAGTTGACATAAACAAGGCAGGGAGGTGGGGTTCGTGTGAGGAATTTTGAGCTGCTTGGTTTGACTTGCGCAGCAAGAGATGAATGAGTAGTATACACGAGGGGCAGATTATAATGGCCCTATTGGCTTCTATGGCTTAAAAGCTTGCCAGATTACCCAGCTGTTAGGTTATTCTGACAAGAAGGTGGCCTGAGCTAGGGCTACACGTTGACTGCTTTTCCTTGACTCCTTAATCATTGGATCTGCTGAATTGTGATGATTTTTGCCTCAAAGTCTTTAGACATGAATCCTGGTTATACATTCGAAAAGACTGGATTAAGGTCATTATGGAAAAGTTCTCAAATCAAAGATCAGAAGTCAGGCTTTTGTACCCTACTTTTTTATCTCCCTCAAATTTCTTTCAAGAAATGATAGGCACCATTACAGACTAGATTCTATTCCCAGAAACCTGCCTCAGCTGCCACCCCTGCCCCAACAGCCTCAGCAATACACATTTCCTGGAAGAACATTTCACCATCAGAAGTGCTGACTGTCTCTCAGACAACCCTTGGGCCAAACAGGAAATTTACAGATATGGATCTCAGAGAATCTCCCTTGCTTCTATATTCAAGTATAAAGAGTGTAAGATGTTCCCCCCTTCTCTTAAAATCTTTAAAAAGCACATGTTAGGTAACTGAATTAGAAAACAAAATCTATACCACGTTTCCATTCTATAGTGAAATTCTTATAGAAGCCCACATTAGAGTCCCATTAATATCACATCGGCTCCCCACAGTTATATTAGTGCAATGAATGAATTAATAATGATTGGCCACTTCACTAAGGTTTCCCTTCCCCCACCTTGACATGAAGAGGATCCAGGGCATTGATTATCACAAATACAATGGATTGATTCATCATTTATGGGAAACGAGCTTCTCTTCCCATAAAGCTTATTCTACCCACCCCCATTACCCCCACAGAGATATATTATATTTGGCAGCAACTCAAAACCATCCACAGATTATTCACTGCTGCCAACAATTATAATTAAGGATGGTGATTTGAATACCACCCTTGAGTGAATGAGTATGACTCACACAAATGAATTGTCATATAGAAGCTGTAGTCAAAAGGGAGGATCTTTTCCTCTGTCTAGCCTCCCCTTGAATGATAACGATTGGATAGCATGGTTACCTTCTGAATAGGATGATCAGTTACTCTGCTGGCTTAAACTATAGGGGACATATTGTCTACTGAATTAGCTATTGGGAACTTCAAAGCACATTTAGGAGATGCTATCTTTATATCTTACCTATGGTCACTCATCTTTTCAGCGTGTGGGCATTTACTACATTAACTGTACAATTTATTCCTTGGGCTTCTTCTTTGGCTTTATTGTCAACATCCACATTGAGAAGAGTTACCCTTTTGTCCTGCTAATTGAAAAACAGCCCTTTAGTACAATCTATTGTGATTAAAAGCATAGCTTTTAGGATTGCCCTTACATAAGGACCTATCCTTTGATAGGCTGATATTGGACTGAAATGTTTATGTTTATCAAGCATTAGCTTACTGCAGAAATTTAAGACAAACAATTATGTTTTCTAATTGCATTTTTTAAAGTATTGGCAAATTTCCTTCCCATTGACATTTGATCCATATGCAATAAAAGGAGTCTAGTGTTAACCTCAAAAATTCTACACCTAAACCGTGCATTAAGATGATGTCTGCTTATTGCCACACTTCACATTGTGTTGTTGCATTTTAAGTGTCTTTTAGTCTACTAATGAGCACTTGTGGTTTCATAATGAAATGGTCAATATTTCTTCCCTAGAAGTTGCGGGTAAATGGGCGACAAAATCGGCTGCATTTTACACTTGCATACATGTGAAACAGCAAAAATGCAACATGAATGTACCCTAGTTCATTTCAATAAGCATTCATAGATGGCCTACTATGTGAGGACTGAACTCTGACCATTTTTTTCTTCTTGCCCAAATTCCTGTTTAAGAGGCCTGGGGAATCACACCTTATAAACCATAAAATCTCAAGTGGTTTTTTTTTTTTTTTTTTTAATTAACCCAGTATAACCTGACTTAATTTCCAACCTGACTCTGGTGTAGCATCACATGACAGACAATGCCCTTATCTTAACTCAAGCATTCCTTTCTGCTGACTCCAAGTCTTTAGACAAAGTTTAACTCTTTCAACCAATTGCCAACTATGGAGTCCCTAAAACTCACCTATGACTTGTAAGCCCCTGCTTTGAGATGTCCTGCCTTTTCAGGATGAACCAATATATACCTTCCATGCATTGATCTATGATTTTACCTGTAATTCCTGCCTCCATGAATGTGTAAAAACATTCATGTAGCCCAGCCGCCTCAGGCGCATTTTCTTATGAGGACCTCATGAGACTGTGCTCTTTGGGCCACGGTTATTCATATTGGCTCAGAATAAACCTCTTTAAATATTTTGCCACAATTTGTTTTTTCAATCATCAGTGTGCTAGGCTATGTGTTGTTCAAGGCATAGGGGTACACAGAGATGTAAGACAATGTTTTTTAGAGAAAATATGTATGTAAACAAATTGTGTAAATACAATATGATACATAAGATAATAAATATTTTTATAAATATCGGTATATCTCCAAGATAGGCTCAATAAAGAATTCACCGAAAAGAGGATAACAGAGGAGGGCTTAGACCAGCAAAAAATTCATGATGATTCTCATTGTCTTTCCACTGTGGAAATAAAGATAAGCTGATAGAAATTATTCTACTACCAAGGGCTTTCTTTCTCTGTTTATCCAGAGCTTTGTGCTTTGTGTAAAGGCTTTAGGCATTAATCATTTATTAAAGTCCTTTAAGTTAATATATAGCCCTAAAATTCATGAGATATACATGCTAGATCTATAACATTATAAATTCAGCCATGAACTGCCTATAAGCCACTCATAACCCTAAACTTGAAAAATTAAAAATAATAATTGACAAGAGAAAGTATTGTGAAGGGTAACCTATCTAAGTTGATTATCTCTAAACTAAAGATGCCTTTGTGACGAGAATTGAGATAGAGCACATTTTGTTTGGGATTTTTGTAATTCAGAGGTGAACTTCTCATTAAAGATTAAAACAAAGCATGTAGATTTGCTTTGAAGAGCAGGCTTATGATCAAGTCAAGAGAGAGTTTGTAATTACATGGTATGCTACAGGAGAATTAGTACTTATGTCATCTGGCTTTTATAACCCTGGGTTGGATGCATGATTCTGATTTTTGTTTATAAACTTATTTTTAGATTCACCAATATATAATGATATAGTATTTTACATGATACTTTTAAAGAGCTGATGGAAAAATTTATTCCACAGTATTTGAAACATGCAAAACATGATGGTGTGTATGCCATTTGTTAAATGTAAAATCACTCTTATGTTAACAAAAATATACTAAGAACAATATCGATAAGAATATAATAAGATTCTTTGGAAGAAATATTGAATGTGGCTATTACTATTACTCCTATGCTAAAAGATAATTTTTAATTTCTGATACAGAGCTAAAGGTTTATTAAAATTAAAAGAAAGGAAGAAGGGGGAGAGAGAGAGAGACAGAGAGAGAGAGAGAGGAAGAAAGAGAGAGAGATGTTTTGAAGGCCAGCTCTGTACAGGTTTGCTGTGTATGATCTGTTTGCTTACTATTCATTTGTATTTTAAGAAAGAAAAATGCAGCTGGTGTATCTCTGCTGTAAAATTCTAGCTATATTTTATCTCTCAAATTTACCACCCTCAATTTACACCCTCATTAAAACTCCTTAGTTTAGATTCTCCTTATTTTTCTTGCAAAAATCTCTTTCCTTGTAACAGTCTCCTGTCAGAATAATTCTCCTAAAGCTTAGATCAAATTATATAATGCACTGCCTCAAAAATCTTTGACTGAGCCCAGGGAATTTTACCCCAAAATATAGCACTGATTATTTATCCCCCAAATACTGATTATTTTAAATTAAAGGCCCTTGACGATCAGCAGATCCTGGGAAAGGCTCTACTCTAATATCCCCTTATCTACCTTAAGACCAGACCTGCCAAAGAGAGCACAGTTGCCTTCCATTGCCTCCCAGAAATCTCATTATCTATGGAATAAAAGAAGACTGAGGAATGCAATCACACCTGGACAAATTTTGGCACTAGATAATATCTGCCTCTCAGACTCCTTCAAATTCCAAAGAGAATCACTTACAACTTAATTTCTGTCCCCCAGGTCCATTCATTCTCCCTAATAGTCATTTATTACCCCTTGAAAGAATTGCCTACATCTCCCCTGTTTCCCCTCTTCCCATAAAGAATAGTTTATAGGCATCTATATCTCACTGGGTTGTTGAGTAATCATTCTGCAATTTCTTCATGTTCATGCACTTTAATAAAATTGTATGCCTTTTTCCCTGCTAATCTGTCTATTGTCAATGCATTTCAACAGACTTAGACTCAAACTTTTCAGAAGGGAAAGTTTGAACCTCTCTACACTTTGAATAATCCTTCATTGCTTACCAAACTGAATACAGGCTCCTCTACTCAGGCCTTCAGGATCCTCAACTCTATAATCCCAACCAGGCTAACTTCCCAGCATGTTTTCCACTCTGTAACTGGCACAGAGTCACAGAATGAATGATCCTTACTGAATGATCCATTTTTCCATTGAACATGTCTTATAGTCTTGTCCCTTAACTTTGTGTTTTTGCCATTTTCTTGGCATGGAACATTCTCCCTACCTTCCATTCTCTCCCAGTTGAAAATCTACCCATTTTCAATCCTATTCTCAAATGCCATCTGTTCCCCAACATCTTTCTTAATCAATTTTTCTTCTTTCTTATTTGAACTCTCAGTGTATGTAGCACTTCTTCTATGGCATTTATTTTCATGCATATGTTGATTTTGTCTTTACAAAAAGTAAGGGATTCTGCCAAGCAATGAGGAATTAGAGATATGTCACAGATTCTGACTCAAGTTGTTTATAGCTCCCTGGCTGAGGCAGATAAGCACACAGTGTTGTAAGCATTGTGCTTAGTCCAGGGTCCTCGGGGAGAAATAAGGAAGAGAAAAAGAAAACCAAACCCTCAGACTAGATGATTTGGGAAAAGCTTTCTGAGGCAAATGGCATAAGTTAGAGCTTAAAAGTTGTGTAGAAAGTAGCCAGGACAAGAGAAAAAGGACATTTTAAAAATAGTAGAACACTGAGCTAGGTTGTGCTGCCTCACAGGAATGTATCATTAAGGAAATATTCAGTAACTTTAATGTCCAGCTGTTAAACTATTGATAACTTGAAATCAGCCATGCTGAGAGTGTTTACACCATGGAAATTGGTAAAGACTATAAATCAGGGCCTTTTGTTTATTTTCAGAGAGCCACTGAACTAGGATACTACTGGTTGTAAGAGTACATGAGAGGTTCAGAGAATTTCAAGTGGTTTAATGTCCTACTCTACTTAGCAACTTAATGCCAAAGTTAACCCTTTAACTGGATTGCGAGGATTCAGAAATAAGGAATGGTTCCTTACCCATCTTGCATTTCTCTGGCTAGGTCTCCAACAAGGGTAGACGATTACTCAAGTCAGGCCATGAATTGAATATAGATTAGAGAACAATCACCTCAGACACAAAAATGTGCTTCTTAAAATTGTGGTTAAATGTATTTGCATTTGCATTGTTTAAGTTTCCTTTTTCTTTCTTTTTTTTTTTCTTTATTGAAGTGTAATTTACATATCATGCCTTTACTCTAAGTGTACAATTAAATAATTATTAGTAAATTTACCAAGTTGAACAGCTATTCACATAGATCAGTTTTAGAGGATTTCCTTCCCCCTATTGAGACCCCTAATACCCTTCCCCAACTACATTTCAAGCATGCCCCTCCCCTCCACAGTGCTCACCACATCCATCAGACGTGGGTCTACCCCCTACCCCCCAAATCCCTAGTGAACACCACCACCATTTGAGCACCATAGTGTTAATCAGTCAGTACCAATTTGATGGCGAGTACTATATCTTGACATAGTGAAGTTTAGAAAAAGTTGTCTGCTTAGAAGGGGGATAGGGAATTATTTTAAAGTAGTATTTATAAATAAACTTACTTTTTACTTACATCTATTTAGCACATTTTTCTAATGATTTTTATTTTATTTTATATTTTACCTAAGATTGAAAAAAAGATCAGCGTCCCAAATTAAGACATGTTATGCCCTTGAGAAGGGGGCTTTAGAAAAGATAGGTTCAGAGAGAATCAATAGTTCTCTTATATTGGCTCAAGTTCTCTATTCATTCCAATATACACATTCCTCTCCCAAGCTGGTTGACTGTGAGGCCCACTTGTAATGCTTGGTGAATGGAGGAATAAATTATAAATAATAACCAACATTTATTAACCATTTACTTTGTGCCAGGTATTGTTCTGAATTTTTGTATGTCTTATTTAATGCTCACAAGTACATAATAATCCTCTTTTTACAAGAGAAAATTGGAGCTAACAGGTTAGGCAACACTTGAACAGCTTTGTAATAATTAATGGCTGAATAACTGATACAAAAAATAAATAAAATCCCTTTCATACTTGTTTGAGCATAAGCTGACTTCTTCCTATTGGATTTTAAAAATAGGCTGAGTAAAACAAAAAAATAAATTAAAAAAAGATAAAATAAAAATAGGCTGAGTAGAAATGCAGGGAATGAAGTCGTTTACTGAACTTTCTGATTAACTTAAAACTAATACTTAAAGTTAATTTTAAAAATTTGGCTTCAGATTTTCTAAAACAGAGCCATACTTAATTTATTCTTTCTAATAATATAGATTGAACATGTGATTTTCTTAATCTCTGGGGGAATTTTGTTGTTGTTATTGTTTTTGTCAGCACCTCTAGGTCACCATCTAGTACAGTGTAGATGGAGGATATTTAGGTGAATCTATAACAAACTAAGATAATTAATATGCCAGCTGTTCCAACATACTTGTTTCACTATTTTTTGTTTTTTTTCTCCTGAAATTCCGAGTAAAGCATAATAGTTTATTCAATGTTTCAACTCATTAGGTTCTAGGTAGTTTTTATTGTACATTTTAATCTCTTAATATCTCCTAACCTGTGATACAGAGTTTGTACCATTAAATAGCATGACTAGGTTAAGTCAGCAGTCTGGCTTGGTGACTGAAACTCACCTGAACTTATCTGATCTTTCTTCTATGTATCTTAGTCCCAGAGCTACCCTTTGAATGCCATAATTCTCAACAGCAAGTAAAATTTACTTGATGATTCCTCAGGGGTTTTCTTTTTTCTAAAACAAAAATAAAAGTCGAAAAACAAAAGTTGTCCCTGATGTCTCGGTTATTTATTCACCCAACTGGTATATATCCCCATTTAAAATATGTTAACAGTGTATGCCCAAGAAACAATTCTATTTAGTCTCTAGTGTGGTTAAAAGTGTCATGTGTATTAGAAATTTCTTTGACCAGTTGTTAAGAAAGTCAAGATCATTCTTTCTTGATCATATCCAAAGTTTCCATTTGTGGTAGGCTGTATTATTGTTCCAAGATCTTCTCTATCCTCCTTGTGAAAATATTTTCCATTTTGTCCTTGCCAATATCCACAGTGTCTGCTGTGAGAGGTGAGGAGTGTACTTCCCACCTGGCGTGAGGTTTAGCCATATGACTCACTTGGACAGTGACATGCCAACGGAAGCCTTAAGAGCCTCTGCATGGTTTTGCTAGTCCTCCCACAAGAAGACACATTGCAGAGAGAAACTGCTCTTTCAGCAGGACCAAGAAAGAAGATACAGCTCTGAGTAGAGCTGTTAAGCCTAGATAGTCAGCTATCTCCTGCCAATACTTAACCTGAGCAATCATTAAACATTTGTTTTTATATGCCTCTGAGATTTGAGGGTTTTGTTACCTCAGTGTAACCTAGAAAAGCTGACTTGTACACCAAGTAACATGCCAAGAAAATCTACATAAAGTAAGTCAAGGACAGTAGTCTCTTTTTACCTCTTTGTCATCTCCCATATATACACAGTCACACTGAACTCTAATTAAAGGGACTTTTCCCCCTATATGAACTAAAGGGAATTTAGGAATACTTTCCCATCTTCTGCTGCATATGGGGAATCAGCATTTGACATTGTTTCTCTAACTCCTTTTGCAATTTCTCTGCAATAGCTTCTCCAACAAGTTTTCCAATGATAGGAGACAAATTTTCCGCATTCCTAGGAATACATGGGACAGTTATGAAGTCCTGAGGACATAAACTTCCTCAAGAGACCTTCTCTTTCCCTTCTGAGTGACTTTAATTCACACCACCCCAGAAAGACAGAGGTTCTTCCTTTTGTTTCTCATTTTCGGAAGAGAGTCCCTTGATAATATATTGGCTTTAATTTCATGAGTATAGACTTCTTGCTTCTACTGACTCTAGATCTAGTTACTGTATCTACTTCCTGAGATATTTGCCCCTTAAGACTATTTTCCTGTTTGGAAATTATAGCTGTAAACTGATTAAGGAAACCACCCTCTCTTTTCTTAAAGATAGGCTTAGTTATTACTTCAGAAACAATGTGATTACACAAGATTAGTTAGATTAATCAATGCTTTACAAGGTTAGTGAGCTTTCCTAAATTAGATAGTGCCTTAGCTGCTTCCTCATTTTGAGCACTGCCAGGCTGATTCAACTGTTGTTTTCTTTTTCCTAATAAAATCCAATTCTTATTACTAAATGTGACCCCACTACCACCACTCTTTCCTCACTTGTGGATGGGAAGGTTGATATTTTTCCTGCTCTGTCCTGAAAGAATTGATGATGTAGTCATTCTGCCAAAAGAATGAACCCTATTCCTCAGACCTCTGGGCTTTCTTTTGGTCATTATTTTTATTTATTTATTTTTTGTAGGCACTAGACTCTCAGTCCCAATCCAAGCTGAGAGGTCTCAAGCAGAGTCAACGTTGTAGCTTGTTATTGGTACTCCATCTATTGGCCTATAATGGGTCACCACTGAGTAAATTGTGCCCCTGTTCTTTCCCCATGAGGCAAATCTTGATCACCCTTGAACTTAAAAAAGATCAGAAACTGCTAGTATAACAACAAACAAAATGAGATCCAATTTCAGCTTTGATTCCCCACCTTCTCCCACCCCCAAGCATCTGACCTAGGAATCACTTTTTTCCTAAAAGAGTTTTCTCACATTTCTCTTTGAATATAGGTTGTACTCTACGTATAATTGAGATCTGCTTCAAGGAGCCACTGGAAAAGAATTGCTAGAACATGTTATATATAACAAGATGCATTAATTTTTGATAGAGGATTGCTTAATTTTTAAGATGAGGTTTCTGTTTTCTTTTCTTTTTTTTTTAAAGCCATTTATCTTTGATTTTATTTATTCTAAAAACCTGGCAACTTATTTTGGGAAATACCAGCAAAGCTGGATTTTGGAATCATATTCCTTCACATATGGTACTAATATATCTCTGTCTTTGCCTTCATGCAACACAGCAACAGATGTCTAACATTTCTGGTTTTTAATAGGCCTCTGATCTCGGGAAGGTCCTTTTTTGGAATAGGCAACGGTATGTTTTTAAAGCTACAGCTCATTTACAAGATTGTGTTTTACAAGATTTGTTTTTACTAATGATGTAGATTTCACCCTTATTCTGAGATTTTCTTGACACATAAGCTAGCAGTAAATTTGCTCGGTGTAAAGATAGACACTTGCATCGTTAAAAGGAAAGCTTTTTAACATTAAAAGCTTTAAAAGGAAAGATCAGCTTTAACTCTACCTGTAAGTAAAATATTGTGACCTGTGGTCATGATACAGCTTAATTGATACAGCCTATTGTAACGTTTTACAGCTGTCCTATTGGAACAGCTCTTTCACATACATTCTGACAACTTTGGTTCAGTAGTTTTGATTCAGAATTCACAGAGGCAGTAGAGAGGTAGAGAGTTCTTGTTTAGCAAACTTGTTCAGTGAAAAGTTGGATATAATTTTCACCATGGGGAGTCACAATGAAGATTGCTACTGAAATATTCTTTTATTATAGTATTTCAGACCTAGTTGAAAGGAGATGAATCACACAAGGAAACTTTAGTTCACATGTGATCTGAAGGATTAACCTTCAACGGACACTACCATGATTTGTATTAGTAGATGCTATCAGGAGCTTTGATGAGCCTAATTAATAATTTTATAGTTATCTGCTCCCAAGTCTAGCCTCGCATGATTATATCATATTAAAGACAACCATGAAAAATGCTAACTGTATCAGGAAACTTTCTGGCTAACAATTACAGTATTTAAAACTGAGATCATTGTATAGTTATATTCAAAAGGTTCAGGCTACAGAGACCAAATGAGCATGTACTTGAACTTCATCATAATAGCATATGAGCTATGTTTCCCAGGATAGGTAACTGCTAAATGAGAATGGATTTGGAAAAGTTTTAGATGAAAAAAATTAATAATTTAATCCAAAGACCCATTCTTCACCTATATCAGAGACAGCACAAACTTTGTGGAAAGATGCTTATCTAGTCTATTCAGTGTCTCATAATTTTCTAGTTTTTAATTAGGTAAGAGAAACATTTAAATTTGACTATTTTGTGTTTAATATTTCAATGGCTGCTTTAAACATGAAATGGCTAGTTCAATACATTGATGACTTTTGAACATTAAGAAAATAAGTTCATGTGTTTGTGCACATATGTGCACGTGTGTATGTGTATGTATGTTTGTGTCTGTGTGTATTCTGTACCATGCACTTTAAAACAGAAATATTCTGGGAACATCAATATGATCCTTTTTTATTGTGGAAAATTATGGGAGTGAGGAGAGCAAAGTATTTGGATATCTTTCCAGACAAAAACCTGTTTAATCAAGGATTAAGAAGCTTCAAGCTAAAAGAATAGCCAGATTCAATCTGTTCTAATTTTTAGATCTCCCATCATCAACTAAGATTTAAAAAAATGAATTAAATAAGAATATAAGGGAGGTAATTATATCAATCTACTTTACCTTGCTGCAGAAAGCAATAAAATAACCTTGCCAAGTTTATATGTTGGTTTGTAAAATTCTATTTGCCTTTATTAACCAGTGCTTAAGGCTAATTTCTCAGGCGAGATCATAATTTTATCCATTCCTCATGCTGTGCTTTCATCAGGACTACATTGGAAGTCTAAGAAATGTCATACTTGGGAAGGCTATAAGAGGGCTGCTATTTTGATTGTTTTTGATCGAGTGCCTTAATTAGGTCGCTCCCAAAAAGTGTATTTTAATAACCTTTGTCATTACTGAACAAAAGGGATTTAAATTCTGCCATAAAGAGCTTTCTTCAGTGTCAAACATCTGTTCTAAAACTTATCATAGCAATATACTCACTAAATTGTATGAACAAATTTGATTAGCATCAACTTCTGGGAATGGTTTCTAGCTGATTGACCTGGGGACCTTATCTTTAAATATTGGCATTGTATGGATTAGCCAAAATCCAGGAGAATGTCAGATATTAAGGCACATAATTGCAGGTTAATTGGAAGATAAAGATACTTTAATCTAATGTTGAACAGGGGCAAATATTGATGGTATTAACTTATTAGCTTGGCTGAGGGAAATAATCTTATTATCATAAGGAGGACTAAAGTAGTGCTGTCTTTGTGTAAACGGTTCTTTCCTGAAAAGTTTATGTAATAAACAATTTGGGGCTCTGACCCTGGGTGCTTTTTTAAAAAATTCTTTCTTTCTTTTTTTCCAGGTACTCCAAGTCACATAATAATGGGCTATATAAGTTAACGAGATCTCAGATAAATAAGAATTTCTTAATTTTTAGGGAAATGCAGATAGTGGTGCTTGTACAGTGTAATAGCCCCCTTTCTTATCCATACTTGATGAACATAGTATGTGTTATAATTTTTAAGTCATATTTTGGGTATGTTTATGTATTTGCTGGCTCTCAAATGGCAAAAAGATTCTGGTTTAGGGAAATGGGAAGAGACAGGGAGACAAACCAGAAACTCTTGAAATCTGGGGAAGATGTTGTTTAGTGCTTTAAATTTTATTCTAGGTTCTTGATGCTTTAATTTTAGACAATTTTCAAAAAGGTATTCTTCAGAACTCACATTTATAAAAAGCTATTAGAGTAGGGTAGAGGGACGGCAAAGAAAATATTAAGTTTTTTTCTTAGCACCTGTTAGATATCAGTCACTTTATGACTTTTAGGGGGTGGGAGGGATGTTATTAAACATCTTTATAGATAAAGAAAGAGCTTGAGGAAAGTCAAATAACTTGCTCAAGGTCACAGAACTATAAATGGGAGAGTGCCATATCAGTCAGGTTTTCCTGATTTGAAAATTCATGATTTCGTTTGTTGTATTATGAATAGTTATGTGCCTGAGACACAATCATCTCCGAATTCCTTTCTCTATCAGCTCTCTCATTCTTCACCCTTGATGGCTTTGTCTATTGGGATGTAACTGACAAGGCAGAGGAGAAGGGTTGTTGGAAGTAGTGCCCTAGTGGGCCCCCGGGGTAATGGCTCCAAGTAAGGACAGTAATCCTTTCTTAGTTTCTGTAAATTTTCCTGATGACTATGGCTCTAACATGAATTAGCAATATGAAGTTAAAAAATACATTAACTTCCTTAAATCTCATTTCCTCTGAAATGTGGGGTGAGGTGGGGGGTAAAGGAGGCTATGGGTATTATTACCATCAGTGAAGAGTGCTAGGAATTGGGAGGATGTGTATCTGTTTAAAACCAACTAACCATCTAATCGACTAACCTACTCCCCAGGTGATTCTGAGGCACAAGCGACTTTGTATAGTAATTAAGGATGATTTTCTAGGTCATCTCCAGTTCTCAATGCTAAAATCATAATTCTGGTGTTCACTGTAGTAATGACATTATTTCTACAGGTAAATCACAACAGTGCAGTTCTGATTTCTGTCAATCTCAGACCCATGGCAAGACCCCATTGGTAAGAGGTAGAAGGAATTACACTGGGAATATTCTGCATTTAGAATACTTCAAAATTTGAAATTGTCATAGCTAAATCATTTTTAAAATACTGAATATTTAATGTGTTTCAACTATAGCACATAAATACTTTACTGATATGTCTCCATCATATTGAGCACTTCCTTATTCTTTGACATAGCAAGATGTTTCAGACTCATTTTGTGCTTTCTCCTGTAGAATCAGCCATTTTCCCAAGAAGACCCTCTAAGATACTTAGAAACCCAGATCTGGGCACAAGTTATGCTCACTGTGACTGATCGCTGCTGTGTCTCTCAGTCAACAGAGCTAGGAAATATATGTATGTATATGCACATACACACACATTAATACATACACAAACACAAACCCAACGACACACTTCTTTCTGTGCATGTGCATCCACTCAGATACATAGACATCTGTATCAATCTATGTATAGCAGAAAGATAGAATATATGTAGCTTGATATACAAATACATAGAGATGTGTATGAGTGAATGTAAATGCACATATACGTACATGGCCCAGTGTTTATAAATACATATATTTAATATATATTATATGTGTTTCCATATACATATTATAATATGTACACATACACACATATATGTATAATCATGAATTCATTCTGACAACTCTAATTCCAATCCTACTCCAAAGTGTTCATTCTAGCCTTCTGCCTCTCTGTATTTGTAATTTCCTTTTGGACAGTGGGAAATCTGTCTTTCATTATCCACAATATATTTACTTATTTTACTAAATCCTAGATTACACAGAAAGTAATTTCAAAATTGCTTACTCATACCTCTGTGGAGGAAAAGAAACTACAAATCAGAGTTCAACATTTGTTTACAATTCCTTTTGTCTTTAGCTCAAGGGTATTTAATCCAAATACTGCTGTAAAAATACCTGTGTTAGTCACCTCCCCCGCACTGTGGTTATGCCATTCAGTTGGAATTGAGTTTGGTTCATTTGGTTCTGTTTATATTTTGTTCCAGGAATTTCCCCCCATCCTTTTTGATTATGTTGTTTTGTTGATTATATTTTTGTACATGGTCCTAAAAGTCAGAACAATGCAAAAAAGTTTATTTACAGAAGGGCGTGTCATCTTTCTCATATAAATATAAACATATAAATACTGCCATTTCCACCCATACTGTGTAGGTACCCTATATCATTAGTTTTTAAGTTACTCTTCCATTTTGCATACATGAGCAGATACAGGCATATTTTCTTATTTCACTTTCTTTCTTACATTCTTCTTTGTTGGTTTTTTTTTTGCTTATCATAATATAATACAGATGTTACTCATTCTTCAATACAGCTGCATAGTACTCCATTGAAAGACTGTAGCATCTTATACATGTACAATATGAATGTGTAGCCATTAATATTGAGATTATTTATAATATTTTTAAATTTCAAACACTACTCAATAGGTAGTTTGTGTATATGTGTTTACAATTATGTTGAGGTATATCTTTAAGCTAAATTCCTAGAAGTGGCATTGCTGGGTTAAACATAAATAGTTTTGGTAGCTTATTGCCAAATTCCTCTCCACGGGGGGAATTGATAGCCCCACCAGAAAATTTTAAGAGCGTTTTCTCCACAGTCTTTCTAATGAAATGTGTTGTCATAATTTTTAATTTATATCTGATAGATGAAAAAGGGTGGCTCTGTATAATTTTAGTTTGCTTTCTCTTATTATGAGTGTGATTGACTATATTTTTGTATACTTGAGAGCTATTTTACTATCTTTTTAAAAATTGTCTATTTTTGTTTTTTGCTAATTTGTGTGACTTTTTCGATCTTTTATCACTCAATTTTTAATTTTTAAGATTTCTTTAAATATTACAGATATCAATCCTTTATCTGAGATATATTGCAAATATTTTTATTCAGTTTGTTAGTGTTTTTTGTTTATAATAATTTTTGTATGAAAATGTTTTTTAAATTATGTATTAACTTTATCAGTCTTTTCTTCTACTGTATCTGTGTTTTGAGCAATTTGGTATAGAAACAATATTATGACCTTTGAATGCTCTCATGAGTCCCTTTATGTGTACCTTTGTGTGTTCTTCATCTGTTGCAAACCCTCCAGCTCAGAGATAACTACTGTATTTTTTTGGTAGCAATTTCTTTCTTTTCTAAGATTTTTACCATATCTAAAACAATGTATTATTTACTACTGCATATTTTTGAGCTTCAGATAACTTTGAACCTTGACAACTTTTATTGTGTGTGCTTATATCAATCATATATTGTGTATTCTTTTGTGATTTACTTTTGCTGAACATTGTTCTGCTGAGTTTTTTATTTGGTTACTTATAGCTTCCCTGCTATATAGTTTTCCACTGTGTGAATTTAACACAATATTTGGCTATTTTCAGCTTTTTTTTTTTTGAGACAGAGTCTCACTCTGTTGCCTGGGCTAGAGTGCCGTGGCATCAACCTTGCTCACAGCAACCTCAAACTCCTGGGCTCAAGGGGTCCTCCTGCCTCAGCCCCCTGAGTAGCTGGGACTACAGGCATGAGCCACCATGCCCGGCTAATTTATATATATATATATATATATATATATATTTAGGTGTCCAGCTAATTTCTATTTTTTTAGTAGAGACTGGGTCTCGCTCTTGCTCAGGTGGGTCTAGAACTCCCGAGCTGAAATGATATAGAGGAGATATATATATATATATATATACACACACATACATACATACATATATATATATATATATCTAGGATATATACTTAAGAACAGAATTTCTGAGACACAGCTGAGAGTCATTTTCAATTCCAGTAGGTAATACCAAATTGCTTTCAAAAAATGCTCTCATTCATTTATACTTCTACCAATAACACAAAAAAAATTTCCATCAATCACTTCAGAGCCAACTTTTTTTTTTTAATTGCTAAACTGGAGAGTGTGGTTTTAATTTATAGTTTTCTAGTTACTATGAAGTATATTGACTTTTTTTCTTTCTTCTTTAGGGAAGTGTCTGTTCAGGTCTTTTGTCTTTTTTTTTTTTTTTTTTGCTGGATTGCCTTTTTGTTAATGATTCTAATGAATTCATCATGAATTACAATTCTTCAAATGTTCTGGAGTCTATTCATTTGATTGTTATTGTGCTACAAATATTTTCTCCAAGTCTTTTTAGTAACATATCAACAGTTCTCAATTTTCGTATTATTAAAAATATCATTTTCGTTTTTATTTAGCACATTCTGCATCTTGCGTAAGAAATCATTCCTACCCTGAGGATAGAAATATGTTCTCTCTTATTGCTCTCTAAAATTTTCGTAGTTTTACCTTTAGAATTTAATCTTTAATCATCTGGAGTTGATTTTTAATTATCAGATAATATGGAGATCAAGTTTCCTTTTTTCTGTGTGTGTAACCAGTTGCCCCAATGAACATTTATTGAAAGATCTGTACATTCCCACTTATCTACCCTACTAACTTGGCCATAAATCAAATGTTTACATATCTATTTCATTTTCAGATTTTCTACTCTATTTAATTGACATATCTTTGCAAAAGTACTACATTATCTTAAATAGCACAGTATTATTCTAAGGTTGGATATCTGTTAAGACTAGTTTGTCTATCAAGCTTTTTTCTTCATGAACAATGTGCTACTTTTGTTCCTTTACTCTTCCTCATAACTTTAGATCAGTTTTTAAATATTTCCAAGTCTCTTTCTCACCCCCACCACACACATACACAGTTTGCATTTTGATTGGGATCAAATTGAATTCATAGATCAATTTGGAGAGAATTGACATCTTCCCAATAGTAAGTGTTGTAATCTTAGACTATGACTATGTCTCTCCATTTTAGACCTTCTTTCAATAAAATTTATATTTTTCTCCATAAAGAGCTTGCACATGCTTTGTCATACTTATTCTTAAGTACTTTATTCACTACTGAAGTGGTATAAAACTCTCTATATGTGTTTTAAATCAAATTGTTTTTTTTGTTCAAATCTTCTATATTTATATATGATTTTTTTTGTCTATTTTATCCACTAATTACTGAGAATTATGTGTTAACAGAGGTCCCCAGCCTTTTTGAAACCAGGAACCAGTTTCATGGAAGACCATTTTTGGTTTCAGGATGATTCAAGTACATTACATTTTTGTGCAGTCAAACCTCTCTGCTAATGATAATCTGTATTTGCAGCTGCTCCCCAGCATTAGCATCACTGCCTTAGCTCTACTTCATATCATCAGGCATTAGATTCTCATAAGGTGCACACAACCTAGATCCCTCACATGCACAGTTTACAGTAGGGTTCATACTCCTACGTGGCTAATCTGACAGGAGGCAGAGCTTATGTTGTGATGTAAATGATTGATGGGGAGTGGGTACCCATCTGAGGCCCCAGGGGTTGGAGACCACAGTGTTAAAATATTCCACTCTATGATGGATTTATTAGATTCTCTCTGTAGTTCTGTCAAATTTTGCATTATACATTTTTTCTTGTTATTCAATTCATAAAATTTAGAATTGTGATGTATTTTTCTTGAATTCAATTTTTATCATTTTATGCTTTTTTTTTTTTTGGCCTGAAAGCCTATTTTGTCTGAACTAGCATAGCTTACTTTGGATTATTACATGCTTTCTGTATTCTTTAATGATTTTATATACAAGCATTTATATCCTTTTGTTTTACATTTGCCTTTGGTAAATACTATATAGCTTTTTATTTTTATTTTTTGGTCTAGTTTGAGAATCAATGTCTTTAAATATATTAGCTATAAACACAGTCAATTACATTTTATATACTAATATCAGTTTCATTTTTGTTTTGTGTGCTTTCTTTCTGATCTACATTTTTCTTTCTCTTTCTCCTTCTTGTCTTCTTTTGAATTGTTTGAGGATTTTTTTTTTATTATTCCATTATTTTTAACTCTCTAATTACAGGGAACTGATTTATGGAATCCATTTTCTATAATTTTAGAATGTGTAAGTTAAAATTTACCCATTTCCCAGATAATATACAAATCTTAGAACACTTTACCTGTATTTATCCTTTCCAATTTGTTATTCGTATTTCAATTCTTTCTGCATGTATTTTTAATATAAGGAAATTATTATTGTTTCTTAAACCATTTGAATTTACCCACATATTTACCACTTATTTATTTATTTTTACCATCTAGCTTTAGCTATTTTTTTTTCTTACTTTAATGGCTGAGGTCATTAATGCTGATTATCAAGGGAAAATAGGTTGGCTGTTATACAATGGAGGCATAATGAGTATTTCTGCAACTCACAGGATACCCTGTGGCAACTCACAATGCTGTCACATCAAGTGATAAAAATGATCAAAATGACAGTGGCCCAATTCAGGCAAGACCATCCTGGGCTCAGAATCCAACAGAAATTAAAGTTTGGGTGACCTCAGTTGATAAAGAATCACATCCAACTAACAGTACTTAATGAGGACAAATGAAATAAGGAATGAGCAACGGCAGAAGACATTAAAAGGACTGTTTTCAGTCTCATACTAATTGTCAGACCAAATACATTTTTCCTTTATTTCCTAGATATATTTGTGAGTGTGTTTGTTGTGTGCATGATAGCCACTTTTCTTTAATTCTCAACCTTTCAATCCCTAAAGTTTTATGGAAAGTGTTTTTATGGTTAAATTTATAATTCAGTTTTTAAATAAATGGATACCAGGATGGAATTATCACTAAACCGGAAAACACATCCCCTCAGGTGGACACAGCAACTTTGAACTTTGGACTTCTATTTTTTAGGAGAGGGTTAGCATGGTTTCTTTGATATAAGATCTAGTTTCATTACATAAAGTGAGAGCCGGTTGTTTTCACTGTCATTTGGAAGTTAAATAAAGGTAAAAGTTGGAGAGTGGATTCGAGTAGCTAAAAGGTTAGCACTTAACATCCATTCCCAACTTTCTTATGACTTGTCTCCATGCGGTAGGTAAAAGTAGGTCAATTTATTTCCTATTATCCTTTGCATTGAACGTGTAACCTTTTCATGGTCTCAGATCTCTGTGTGTGGGACGTCTCCTATAAAACAGTTCATCTGACGCAAAGATGAATTGTTTGTTTTCTATTTTTTGGGTACCCTAAAGACATGGAACTGAAGCTCATGATGACTTAGGGTTAATGATCTTGAGTCATCATGAGCACGAGTGGGCCCCTGTGCTCTGTCTATCTCTCTAGGTTCATGTTTTACTTACTTTTCGCCTCTAAGGATTCTTGCCAGCTCATCAGTGCATTTAAAAGAATAATGAAACTATCAATATGTTTAGGTGAATATTAGCAGGAGAGTAATTCAGGGTATTTGGCTTATCAGGCTGCAGTGAAGATATATAAATGACAACTTTCCTATTCTTTGTATTTTTAATTATACTTTAATTCATTTTGTTTTGGTTTAAAGGAGACCAACATGGATTTCATGTATGGTCTTGGTGTCTCTTTCCCTATCCTCTTGTGTTTGTTTTGCAATGAGCCAGCAGTAGCAGAGCTGACACAAAAAAGAATAAGACAGGGTCTGAATAAACTACAAAAGAGCCTCTTTCTAACAAAGCCATTGCCCAAGGAGAAAGTGCCCATTGTTATGGAGTTAATTGAGTATTCCTTGCCACACTCCTCACACCAACTTCCTAATAAATACGTCAAAGTGTAAAGAGACAGGACCTCTCTTCATGATGCTTCAAGAAGTGTCTGGCCCAACCTTCTTTATGGAATAATGGGCTTTTGGGGGAACACATTTATTGATAAATCTTTGCAATTTTTTTTCTATAAGCTATGCCTATACCATTTCTTGCTAGGGTTGTGCACTCATGGCTTTTGCAGTCATTTTTATTTTTTATAGTCTTACATGATAATTAGCACTCTCAGCATTTTGATAGTTCTACATTATCATCTGGCATCTATTACTTCTGATGAGAAGTTTGCTATCAGTCCAAATATCTTTCCTTTATAGGTTATCTGTCCTTTCTGTCTGGTAGCTTCTCTGATAATTTTTTTTTACAGTTCTTCAATTTAACTTAGCTGTGTCTAAGTTCATTTTTGTTTTTATTCATATGTTTATATTTTTCATGCTTGTTATTTTGAGTCTACTTTTGATTTTAAGATACTTGGAACATTCAAATTTCTTCTGCACCATTTCTTCCATTCTCTTCTTCTGGATCTATTATGTGACAAAAGTTAGGTCTGCACAATCCATAATCCTCCATTGCTTTGTTTTCCCACTTTTCTTTTTTTTATCTTGCATACTGTATTCTGGGTGAAGTCCTCTTTTAATTCACTGATTTGCTCTTCAGCTTTTTCCAATGCCAACTTTGCTACATCTTTTCAAGTGTTTGAATTTCTAAGACTGTATATCTCCCTTCCAAGATTTCTAATTGGATTTGTTTCATATCTTCTTGGTCTTGCTTCATTTCTGCCTATTTGTATTACATTAGTCCTTGCTTTTCTTTAATAGAACATATTCTCCATTTACAGCTGGGCACTAAACACATTTATCTTAAAGCTTTGTCATACTGTTCCATCATGTTAATTTCTCCTTGAGAAAATGTATGTTCTTTCTGCTAATTTTCTTGCCTGTCTTTCTTAACATTAGTTAGGTTCTCCATTAAGCAGACCCTAAGTAAAGGAAAATTTGAGTGCAAACCATTTATATGGAAGATGAAGAAAACACCAATAGGAGAATGGAGAAGGAAGACAAGGAAGGACAGCAGCCAATAGAGGGTATATTGCCAAACCAGTTGCTCTTGTGTGTACAAGGGGTCAGTCTCACCAGGGAAACTCTGGGAGCCAGTGCCGAACAGACCTCTCAAAGTTATCCCACTCGAGGGTCAAGGAAATATTTATGCACCAATTTCCTGGAGCCAGTTTGAAGCTGCTCCCAAAGGGCATTAATTCTCCATCACTTTTAGTATGCCAAACCAGTGGGCAAAGCAGGCTTCAGTGACCACAGAAAAATAAAGACAAAGAGATGCAGGTGTTAGGAATCTGACCAATGACATGAGCTGAAGTGGTGAGAGCAAGAAAACAAGGAAAGTATTTGTTACATACAGCATTAGATGCTTTCATGTTTTGGAATTTGGTTTGTAAGAGGAATTTCACTTCTTTCTTTGTTCTCTCTCTTTATCTATGCTTTGTAGGTTTTAGCATAGTGTTAATCCAGGCTTAAGATCCTGAGTTGTGAACCAAGAGCATATAGTGAGTGACCTTCAGGGACTCCTGTCCCTTGATAATGTTGTGGATGATAATGATCCAGTCCATGCACTGCTAAGCTACTTTGGCTTCTTCCTTGTTGCAAGACTGTGTCTACCTTCTCATTCCCAGTTACAGCTTGTTAAAAGCCTTAGCCATAGGCAGTGTTTAGTAACTTTTTTAGTCCCATTTCATGATCTAGAGAGCCTTGGCTTTGAGCAGTTTTGTTCACTGTGGAGAACGTTACATTCTGCTCATCATTAACCTCCTTCTTAACTTGGAGGACAGCAAGCTTGTGGGTTCAGATCCTTTTTCTACTTTGCGTTGCTTATGATTTTCACTTTGAAAAATTATTTATTTGTTTGTTTTAGCCTGGCTATGTTTTTGGTCTTCTATTTTTATATTTTATCTATCATTGATATATGTTTGGGCAGAGGGAATGTGACAATGAGAGATTTTTATTGTGCTATGTTCCCTGGATGTTTATTACCTTCTAATTTTAAATAAAATAATAATAGAACTTTAAAAATTTAATTTATGTATGTTCAAATTCTCATTTAGATTAAAGAAATTGTGCCTAATGGGAAATTGTAGTTGTGTAAGATTTGTGGAAACCATTTCCTTCTGACTTTGCTTGTGTGTGTCCTTTTTAATTAATTTTTCCCATATGTGACTTTTTTGGGAGAAAGGAAAGTCTGCGTTTCTTGTGCCCTTCTATAAACGCTAGGATGCACTGAGAGATTCTCAATGTGAATTTTTTAAAAATTTCATTGGTTATAACTGTAACCTTTCTGTGGTCTAAATATGTCATCCTAAAAATAAATCAAAGCTCCTAATACTCACTGTTGGCTCAAATGTCCTAAAAATAACTTGTCAAATTTTTGAGATATAGATGACTTAGAAATTGTCCCAGAAGAGTAAATGAGATTATTAAAAAGTTTAAAAATAAAATACCAAAAAGAAAAAATTAAGAACTGCAGATAATTCTGAGGAATTTTATTTTCCACAAATATGTAGTAAAAGCTGTAGTAAAAACAAGAGGAATCACCCTCATTCCCTCTTTCCAGTCTTGCCCATAGCCCTCAACTCCCACTCCAGACCATTCAAAGTTAGGGCAGTCCCCAGCCTCATCTGGAGTGAAGTTCATCAGGGTCTCTATGTCTTAAACCTGTGGATAAAAGACAAAGAGAGACTACACAAACTTCCCAGGATTGAGTATAGCAACTGTAAGAACAAAGGCACAAAACAACCTGGGCAAAGGTAATTCTGGTTGAAAGATAGTCTCATGGTAGGACCCATTAAATGTTAAAATTTATTTCCTCCTAAATTCTCCATTGTTTACTCACATGCACTAAGGTAACCAGACTAAATCGATGTTCTAATGCAGAGTAAGCTTGTGTCTCTCTATACAAGCCAAATAAAAGAAAATAAAAACTTATATATCTAGCATAGAATAATTGTTTCTTTCACATGATGCGGATTTTTACATTGTATAGGATGAAACTTTATAGTATAAAATTAATTAAACACTAGTAAAACTACTACCAGTGGGAAATCACAAAATCCGTATCCTTAGAAAATTTTTAAAAAATAATATTGAGACTTACATAGTCTTACTGAAGACTAAGATGGAAGGAAAACTGTTGAACTCCCATTTTGTGCCAGACAGTGCATTTTCGGGTCATTTGTGCATATATATATATATATATATATATATATGTCACTTACAGTCTGCCAGGCAAATACAGTGTTATTTTATAGATAAATGGAGAATCAGTGAGCCAGGATTCAAACCATTTGCATCTGCCTTTAAAACTTACACTCTTTGTGTAAGAGGGTGGTAAGCTCTTTGCAGGATTGGTGTGAGGACTGGAAATGATGCATGCATATCTCCTGGGACATAGTAACATGAAATAAATGTTTATTCTTTATCGTACAATTATTATTACTGTTATCCGCATTACCTCCATGTAACTTAGCTATAGCTTATCCTGTGCTACCTTTATAGAATGCCTGCTTTCCAACTTCAGTTCACGTTGTTGCTACTTACCATTAGTAGCCAAAATGAAAAAGAACCAACCCAACTTGCTGGGCTTTCAGAGAAAGTTGCCCCTCCATAAAATCAACCCCCTCTGACTCATTCCTCAGTGAAGTGTACAGCGAAGCTTGTAAGCTGTGGATAGGTCTCCTGGTCAGACTTTTGATGTAGAACTTGACCTTTCAACTGTTCAAGTTTATTCAATTTTGGGGAAGTGCCAGGAAGAAGTAAGGGTGGAAAGGCTCATTTAGCTATTGCCAATAAATAAATAAAATGCTAATAAATCACTGTGGTATAGACTACTATCTGCTTACAAACCCTTGGGATTTTTTGGTTAAATAGAGAAGGAAGGGCTGAAAAATAAACTTGGGATATTTTCGGCCTCAAAGTACTTGGAAAGGAGCTTGAAGAAGTTGGAAGGAATGACTACATAGGGGACCTCCTCCCTCTCTGTTAGCATTCTCCATCCTGTGCCCTGGCCCCCTCTGGCAGCCTGTCACCTCAAAAGTATTTTGTCCCTTTCACTTTAACTTGGTGAGTTTTTGTAGAAGATCATTTTTTTTTTTTTTACTTTACAGAAAACCAGAGGCCCTACTTGCATAGTGGACCCAATGAAATAGCTACATTTTAATTAAATTTACGCTGCTTTTATTACACCAGTGGGTAGCCTTCACTACTACCCGAAGAAACCCCAGAGCCATCAGATGTACTTCACATGTAATTAATCTCTAATGCTCAATTTTGTAAGATACGTAATAATGCTGCCTGGATAGAAATGAGAGCTTCAGAGAAGAGTCATATTAAAGATGAAGAGAGAAGCTTTAGGAAGAATTGGTTTTCAAGAGAGCAACTAAGTGTGAACTTTATTAAAAGGAAAAGAAATAATGGGACTAGCTTGCATTAAGTAAAAATGCTTGACATCTTCAATTTTTCAGTTTCTTTTATTTTGCCCCAGACAAATGTTTCAGGGTTTGTTTTTATAATGTATACCATATGTAATATTTGTAGCCTCATAGATTTAATATTTGGGAAAGGGGAAGATTTGTTGTATTTAGGAACAGAAAACAAAAACGAGAGAAAAAGAAAAGTCCCACTATAACTAAACTTTTCAATAGAACTTAAATCCCTTTTCCTGAATGTAACTTTAGGAAATGATTTCCAATCAATTTTTCATTATCAAACTAGCAAATGACACATTAACATGCTACCCAAATCACTTATGCCACACGATGTATTTTCCACGATGTCTAAAAATGCGTCATCTCTCACTTGAGGCTCACACTCAGCAGCAGGAAGGAAGAGAAAGCTTTATTTCTCCCATTTCACAAATTATAAAAGGAAGAGCTGTAGAGGTCAAGTTATTTGTCCAAGGTCAACCAGGTAGCTAATGCAAACTGTAACTTCTGATTTATAATTGAATGGATTTTTCATTCTACCCTCCTTATCCTATTGTCATTTCTAGACTCTTCAGAAACCTTATGTATAATCCCAATATTAACCTTATATGATATTAAAGCCACAGTGATAATTGCTGTGTAAAATTAGGAGAAAAATTCCCTAAAAGAGCTCATTCCATTATTCTCTCTAAAACAAAGTCTGTTATCACCATGTGGCTTTTATGACACAACCCTTTTAGGGGCCCCCCCTTTTCCAGCTTCACCCTTGTCTTGGATCCTTCATGCTGAAGAACAGTATCTCTGCCTACTCTGTAGGTCACGTTTGAAACATCATCATTATTCTTGACTCTTTTCTCTCACTCGTGATATTTAGTTACCAAGTTCTTTGATTCTACCTTCAAAACTTGCCTTTGAATGAAACTATCCCCCGTTCTGTTCATTCCCAACGTCACCGCTCAGATCTAAACCCTTATTTCTTTTCTGAAATATACCCATAAACCATAAATCTAATTTCTCCTCACTCTATCCTCCTAACTGTGACTGGAATTATTGTTGGAAAAGTTTGATTCAAAGGTGATTCTTCCCTGCTTTAAAAACTTTCTTGCCCCCCACTCTGCTTGCAAGATAACATCCAAACATGTGAGCACATTTCCCATGACTTTTCACACTTGAACTCAACACTCTCTTTCTTTCATTTGCTCTATGCTATATCCCAGCGGACAGCCCACCACCTCACCGTTGCTTGTGTGCTTTGTGTATGTCCAAACCTCTGTGCACTTGTAGTGGCGATTTCTTTCCCATTATCGAAGCAGATTCATCTGTAAAAGTCCTAATCCTTTTTTAGAACTCACTTGAAACAATATTTTCCCTGATTCCTCCAAAGAATTTCTCATCAACTTCTCCCTGTTTTCCATCGTATTGGACATTCCTTCATTGCAGCTCTTTCATATTGAGTCTTAAGGATTCATTTTGTAGCCGGCATTTGGGGAGGAGAATTCAACGGACTCTGTGGGAAGGGTTAGGTCCTCACAACTTAACCCTAAATTTTTTGATCAGATGTAACTGGAATGAAAACTCTCACAATCTGTACTCCAAACTAGCAACATTTAGATGTTTTCCCTCTTCCTTTCAAAAATATCTCCAAGCCTCTATGAAAAAGAGAAAATTGATTATTTTTTTAAAAGTAGCAAAAGGGAATAGTAATACTCAACACCAGTTGTAATTATGTCCAGTATAGCTTATCTATTGGAGCCTCATTTATAATAGTCACTCAAGGGGACACAAGCAGATAAAAAAAAAAAAAAGAAGGGTTAACCTGCATGGCAGAATCCGTGCGGTTTGGTGGCCCATTGCAAACTCTGCCTGCTATCCCACCATTTTAAGGCAAATGTCTGTGTGTGAGAGTTGGCTGGATGGATATACATACACATGCATATATCTCATGTTCTTTTTGAAGTAAATCCAGCTTCTCTAACCTTTTCCTTTAACTGGCAGTCTGAAAATGTGAACATTCACATCAACACTTAAAAATACTTGCACACAGTAAGTACAAGTCTATCTTGGTGTCCACCTACTTATGTGCCACCCCAGGTCCTCTCTGCTTCACCTATTTCTAGTTTTAGCCACTGCTGTGGTAACCAACTCTGAGTGGGCACCAACCGAATTCCCTTTGAAGCAATCCCATGTATTGCCTTGTGGTCAGAGAACATGCTCTGTGTAATTCCAATTCTTTGAAACTTTGGAAACTTGTTTTATGACCCAGCATGTGGTCAATTTTGGTAAATAATCCATGTGCATTTGAGAAATGTATTTATATTCCTGTTCTTAAGGAATATGCCCTATGCATATCAGTAAGGTAAATTTTACTACTTTTGTTGTTATTCTACCTTCTATATTTATATAGATTTTTTGCTTATTTTGTCAGTACTCATAGTCTCTTAATGTGGTTGCAGATTTTTCTATTTCTTCTTTTTATTTTGTTTTGTGTATTTTGGAACTATGTTATTAAGGTACACAAAAGTTTAGAATTGTTTTCTCTTCCTTATATATAACTATTATGAAACATTCCTCTTTAACTTTAGTGACGAATCTTGTTTATAGTATGGTCTACTTTGCCTTCACCAGCTTTCTTTGGTTTAGTGTTTTTATGGTATTTCTGTTTTCAATTTTCTATTTCCATCTTTGTATTTAAAGTGCATCTCTTTCATGCACTATATAGTTACTTGTTTCTTTGAATCCACTTTAACAATTATTGTCCAGTTACATTTAAAATAGTTACCAATATTTTTTCTATCATATTGGTTTTCTGTTTGTCTCTAGCTTATAAATTAGTATTTTTTGATCATTTTTTCAGGCAATGCTAGAGCCTTACACGACTTTAACTCCTCCCACTCTCTTTTCAGTCTTGCTTTTAATCCTAAATATGTTTTAAATTCCATAAGACATTATTGCCATTGTACTGTATGGTCATCATGCCACATATGTACACTTTCTGTTGATCTTCCTTCCTTCCTGCATTTTTGGCTTTCAGTTTAGGATCACTTTCCTTCTACCTAAAGAACTCTCTTTAGTATTTACTTAGAAGTGGGCATACTGAGCCGGGCGTGGTGGCTCACGCCTGTAATCCTAGCACTCTGGGAGGCTGAGGCGGGCGGATCGCTCAAGGTCAGGAGTTCAAAACCAGCCTGAGCAAGAGTGAGACCCCGTTTCTACTATAAATAGAAAGAAAGAAATTAATTGGCCAACTAAAGATATATATAGAAAAAATGAGCCGGGCATGGTGGCGCATGCCTGTAGTCCCAGCCACTTGGGAAGCTGAGGCAGAAGGATTGCTTGAGCCCAGGAGTTTGAGGTTGCTGTGAGCTAAGCTGACGCCACGGCACTCACTCTAGCCCGGGCAATAGAGTAAGACTCTGTCTCAAAAAAAAAAAAAAAAAAAGTGGGCATACTGGTATCAAATTATCTCTGTAATTTTTTTCACCTAAAATATTTTTTGCTTCATATTTGGAGGTCATTTTTATGAGGTATAAAATTCTAAATTTGAAGTTTTTACTTTTCCCCAATACTTTTGCAGACACCATTCTGTCGTCTTTTGGATTTCATTACATATATTGGGAAGTCAACTATGAGGCTTAATGTTGCTCTTTTGAAAGTAATATACATTTGTTTCTCTGTTTTTAAGTCTTTGTCTTTGATTTTCACCAGTTCTACTATGATATTCATAGGTATAGTTTTCTATGTGTTTTATCCTTCCTGGCTTATATCACTTCTTAAATCTTTGGCTTAATGTCTTTTGTTAGTTTTGAAAAATGTTCGGCCATTATCTCTTTAAAAATTGCTTCTATAATTCTCTTTCACTCATTGTAGGATTATAATGGCATATAGGTAGGTTAGATCTTTTTTGTTAAATGTCCCATTTGTCTCTATTGCTATTTTTCTATACATTTCCTCTTTTTTTATTATGCATGCTTTAATTTTAGTAGCTTATATTCACCTCTTTTTCCTTGTCAAATCTAGTATTAAACTCATATACTAAGTTTTTACTTTCATTGCATTTTTCAATTTCAGACATTTTACTGAATTCTTTTTATATATTATGTTTATTTGGTGAAATTCCATATTATTTCACCTATTTTCTTGAACATATTCATCACAGTTATGTTAAATTAATATCTTGATCAGCTGTGGGTCTATTTGTATTATCTATTTTTCCTTTGGATCCTCTTCCCTGGTATATTGTATAATATTTGTTAAATGCCAGACTTTGCATGGGAGAAATTATGGGCAATGGATGTTGTTATCTCTCACCACAGAAAGTTCACCTTTTTCTCTGGTAAGCTACTAGAGTACAGGTAAACACCTAAATCCAATGAGGAAATGATTTGATTTCAGACTGAGTCTTAGAGCTTATAATATCAATCCTACCTCTATTTCACCTCAATTTCTAGTGTAGAGACTTCAGGGGCCTCAGATGAGAGCCTGGGGTATTAACCATAGGCTCTCTTCTTTGCTGGGTCCTGAATTCACACTTTTGTTATCAAACCTCTAAGAAATAGCAAAAGCTCTATTGAGCTTGTTACATGCCTCTTATCCCACATAGCTTAAGAGTTGGCAAATTCTTCAAAAGGTAAACTAACATGGAGTGTCAGGCTTACTTCTCTATACTGTTCTTCTCTCTGGAACCTTGGTCCCTCAAATACTGGTTATCTTAGAAGGCCTAAACTCTAATTTTTGTCTCCTTAGTCCCATGAGATCACCAAAAGTTTGCTCATATTTCTCTGCTTAGCAGCTGCTCTTTCCTGACATCTCAGCCTTTTGCCTTGCCCTGCTTAAAAATTGGCACATGTCCCAGAGAGAAAAATAGCAAGAAGTATGTTGGGATCACCTCGAGGAATTTCTCTGTCTCTTCAGAATTTTGGTCCCTCAAGTTATAAACTTCTCAGAATCTCTCTGATGACCACAAACAGATGTTTTTCATATTTTATCTAGACTTTGTAGTTATTAGCCAAAGTAGAAATATACTGACTTTATGGATCATGTTTTTTTTTGTTTGTTTGTTTTTTCTTTCTACTGCAAGATGGGGCTGTCTCTTATAAGAAAGTCTATAGTTTTGAAGGAAAAATGTAAGCACGTAGACTTATTTTGTAAAACAAATTTAGTGAGTACCCCATTAGTGTCCTGGTGCTGTACTGCACGCTAAATATACAAAGACTAATTAGCATCATCTTTGTCCTCAAGGACTTCCCAGTCCGGTTGGATGACAAGCAAATACAAACATGATGCCCACAATGTATTAAGTGCTGTCACAGATCTATGCATAAGATTCTTCCACAATCAGAGGAAAAGGAAAATTCACATAGTCAGGCAGTTGGGGAGGGAAACAAAACAAATCCTGTCATTATGGTACATTCTGATTTTCTCCATTTAAAAGGTCCCTACTGCTGTACAGGATCAAAGGGCACATCTCCCCAGGTATTCACTTTTTAAAAAGGATACTTAATAATGTAATAAGATGGAGAAATATTTATTCTCCACTAATGCTTTTCAGGACACTATTGTCTTTGAGAGATGCGTGAAGAAGTGTTAAGATAGAAGTTCCTGTATATTCCTCCCCCCTCACTTTAAATCCTTTGCTGCCTAGTATCAAGGCTTCCCAACCAGAAAAAGGAGTTAGAGATCTAGACATTTCCTTTGGGAAAAGTCTGAGGGAGGTAATACCAGATACGGCAGAGTTGTGAAGAAAATTGACAGGGCAGCAACCATAACTAAGATAGGATTTTGTTGTAAGATACGCGTTGTAATATTTATATTATACAAAAACCTCTGTGTTGCCTAAAAAGTCTT
>CAUYRT010062131.1:0-50426 GCA_963574885.1 Lepilemur ruficaudatus | reverse complement strand
GGAGTTCGAAACCAGTCTGAGCAAGAGCGAGACCCCGTCTCTACTAAAAATAGAAAGAAATTAATTGGCCAACTAAAAATATATAGAAAAAATTAGCCGGGCATGGTGGTGCATGCCTGTAGTCCCAGCTACTTGGGAGGCCGAGGCAGAAGGATCGCTTGAGCCCAGGAGTTTGAGGTCGCTGTGAGCTAGGCTGACGCCACGGCACTCACTCTAGCCTGGGCAACAGAGTGAGACTCTGTCTCCAAAAAAAAAAAAAAAAAGAATCTGGCAGAAGTCATCTTTAGAATCCTTCTGCTTTACCAAATTACTGAGATACCTAGAAAAAGCACCCCAACCCCATCTCCAATAGTTAGGTTTCTGACCTACATCAGGGGCACAATACAATTCAGATCCCAGATTTTTTCCATTCTCTTCTGGAGGATAGCTCTTCGAATTTTTGAGTTTGGGTTAAGTTAGGCTCTAGTTAAAAAACAAATCCTTGAAATATTAAAATTGTCTTTTAATCATTCTCCTATAATTATTTATCAGAAAAATCCTGAAAGGTATGGTAATCCTGGTGTTAAACATTAAACTCAACTGTCAATAAGCTACAGATATTTCCTGTTGACTCACGAGGATAGGGAATATTATTACTATTAATATATGTTATATATTACTAAATTTTAATGTACTAAAGGCTACAAGAGATATAAACGATTTCATTTTAGACTCTTCTCAGAATTGTCATTATGGAGAAAAATTATTGATTTAAGTTTGCCCCTCTTTTTTTCCTTTTTTTTTATTACTTTCTCCGATGGAGAAAGTTAAGAAATACAATGGACTCCAGTATAAAAATAGAGGAAGTCTAAATCATATACATAATTATTCAAATAATTAAGAATTGACTATATATAAAAAGATACAATGGTATCTTAAGCAACAAAAATGTTCATTCTGTTTACTATGGCTTTATACTTATACAGTAATCAGTTCAAATTTCTGTAAGCTATTTTACAAAACTAGT
The DNA here is from genome assembly GCA_963574885.1 of Lepilemur ruficaudatus. Classification (NCBI taxonomy): domain Eukaryota; kingdom Metazoa; phylum Chordata; class Mammalia; order Primates; family Lepilemuridae; genus Lepilemur; species Lepilemur ruficaudatus. The sequence continues at coordinate 49,420 of CAUYRT010062131.1, read as the reverse complement.
ACTGAAGGCAAATTTTCCTTTTTGACTACTAGTAGCCGCATTTTTATTACCGAGTATATGACAACAACAATTGTTGGACTAATATTACAAGTTTATACAAACCTATGATATTTCCCAATGCCCACACGGCTTGCTCACAGACATTCTGATGGGGTGAATGGAGAAGCCTCAAGAAAAGTGGCACAGCATCTAAAGGAGGAAAATGTAAGTTAATACTTAAGGTTGAAGATACCAAACTCTAAACCAAAAATCAATCTTGATTTTTTGCTGAGGATAACCTCAAAAAAAAAAAAAAGAAAGAAACCTGTCAAGAATCTATTTAAAACATATAGTCATTTAATGATTTTTATTACAATAGCATTATTAGAAATGTTTTGACTAGCAGACTAGTCAGCATCAAAATGAATTTTGCCATACAGGTAACTGTTAAATTAAGCCTGTAAAATTTCTTTCATTCACAATAAAACCTGGATTTACTTCCAGTTTTAAGATTTATTCCTTATAGATTATCTTCAAATTTGAAAAAGAAAGTCCAATTGTTGAAATAACTTTTGAATACAGGAATTTAAATTAACAATATGTAGGACTTTTAGACAGTGATTCTGGGCCACATGAGGCCTTCTGAATTAGAAAGTGATTCTGTTACTCAAGAAGGATAGGAAACGCGAAGATAGGTCCATATCTGAGCAAAATACTGGACTGAACAAATGACTATTTCTTTCCTTTTGGTATTACTTTGAAAAATGTTATTTAAGAATATGAAGATCAATCATGCTTACTTATAATAAAAATTAATTCATTTATCCATTATCTTTAATATATTAAAACAACCTAGCACTGTTAAATTCTAAGCCTCTTTCTAATCTTTAAAGAGCACATGGAACAGAAAGGAAAAAAAGTGAGAGGAATAAGACATAGCCACAAACCCATAAAATTTACCTAATAGTCAGCTACACAAAACAAAAAAACACAACACAACAGAAAAACACCTGAATACAAAACTAAAACAGTTTTAGTAGGATTTAAGGTTAATTATCTTTTCTAAGTAATATTACAAGTGTCTACAAAATAAAATGCTTACTTGGATAACACCTTTGTGTTTTCCTTCAAAATCATGTAGAAATCAGTGCTTATAATTTTAACAAGCTTAGATAAGCACCCTAGTTACATATTTAAGAAGGATTTTAAAAGTACCTTCTTTAAAATTACTAGTTTCTGTTTGATAGAAGAATCAAACAGCGTTCATGAAAACAATACACTTAGGTTATTATTCCAATAATAATTTTCCACTTATATCTCTTGAAACACAAAAGCGATCGTATTATAATAGTGCAAAACTGTTCAAACAATTCTCTCAATAGGACTACAAAGATGATTCCTTTAAAACATGATGGAAATCTCTGTAACAGAGGCTGAGAGGCAATATAGCAATGGGACAAATCCCTTTATTTCTACAGATATCCTATAACTAGTGTGACAATAATGTAATCTGCTACTGTAATTAGGAAATGTTTTAAGATTTAGAAAAGAATCACGTGAATTTTTGGAAATAGAAAACGTCAGTCATTACAAAAAGATGATCATAGTAATACTTAAGTCAAGGTGGCCTATTTCAACAACTCTATGTGTTTCTTAGTAGCTATCATTTTTATAATACAAATAGCTATATTCCTTTGTGAAAATCACTGTTTTGTTTTTTTTTTTACCTACTCCACTTTTAAAATCAGAATTTTGTTTATTAATAACCAACTTACTGGACTGAACTACTGCTTGAGTTTGTTCTGAGGTTCCAGATGCAATGTTTGTCAAAGCCCACGCAGCTTCAAACTGTAAAGAAGGACTACAAAAAAACCACCAAGTAATTTTAAACAGTAGGGATTTTTACATTGGCCCAAATATCTACTGACCATTCCTCCCTCTGGCATTTTAAATATATTAAAAATTTTGTTTCAAAAGGCATCTATTCATCTAGCATTTTTTTTTTTTTTTTTACTCTCCAAGGACTGTTTAAAACATCTCTTTGGTATAAAAAACATACAAACCTCCTGTGTCCTTATTTTTAGTAAGATACTTGCACATTCAACCTCACTAGCATGGGGGGAAAAAAAAAGAAAGATACTTGCACATTACTCCTCAGTTTCTCAAGTACCTACCTGGTAAAAATTAGCTCTTGTTGATTCCAAAGCCTAAAAGTTAAATGTATCATTCTCAAGTTCCTCTTTGGCCTTTACTTTCATCTGTTGGCGTTAACACACCTTCCATTGTTTATCATTTTGACTTTTCACCTGCAGCCAATAGTCCCTTTCATTTTTCTTTAAAGATCTAACTAACTACCAGAAAATATGGCTTTCTCCAACACACTTTCCAAATTTTTAAAGAAATAATGTACTTACTTGTCATCTCTTTCAAGACAATGGACTAAAATAGGCAATATTCCAGATTTTATTAAGTCATCAATTGGTGGATTTCGATCACTGGACAAAAGCTTTCTATAAGAGATATAAATATCCCTTGTGAAACTTAATGACATACAATAGTATAATTAAATTTAAATTCACATTTGACATACATAATATCATAAGTCTGAATATTTGGCAGAAGTACCCTCTCTGAAAATTACTTTTTATAATTTACATAATGCAACCTCTTCTCTAATTATAAAAAGATTAATTTATAAATTAAATTTAGAAATATGACCAATAATTAGAAAAATATGACAGACACGAACCACTTTATCAATTTTATAAGTACAGTAATATTATTCCCTCAATAAATTCCTGAAGGCCGGGCATGGTGGCTCACACCTGTAATCCTAGCACTCTGGGAGGCCGAGGCAGGTGGATCGTTTGAGCTCAGAAGTTCGAGACCAGCCTGAGGAAGAGCGAGACCCCGTCTCTACCAAAAATAGAAAAAATTAGCTGGGCATGGTGGCACATGCCTATAGTTCCAGCTACTCGGAGGCTGAGGCAGAAGGATTGCTTGAGCCCAGGAGTTTGAGGTTGCTGTGAGCTAGGCTGACTCCACGGCACTCTAGCCGGGGCAACAGAGACTCTGTCTCAAAAAATAAAAAAATAAAAAAAGTAAATTCCTGAAGACAACTTATAAAAATACAACTGAATGTTTTATATGTGTTACCTTTGGACTTAATTTTGAGCTCAAAGGAAAAAATGGGTAGACTTCTTCAAAATAGCGTTTGCCTTGTTAAGAAAGGAATTAAGAGGTCACCAAAATATTCAAAATTATTCATTCTAGGTCACAACAAAGTCAAAAGACAAAAGCTGGTAGGCTGCTGGTACATGTTTACAGCTGGTACTAGTACTTAATTCTTCATACTATTTTACACACTAAAGGTCAAAAACATCCAACAACATTCTTATCTTAGCAACTAAACAGAAATGAAATGAGCATAATAAAACATAGGAAAAGGTCCAAAAAGATGCCAGAGATATTGAGGTGAACAAGACAGACACATCCTGCTCTCATGGAGCTTATAGGATAAAAACAAAATAAAACAAAACCTAGTGCCCATTTTCATATGTGGAAGGCTGTATAGCTGATAAATCCTGTGTGTGGCCTAACACAAATCTAATCTTCACCTACTGGAATCTTGCGCATTACTGTATAAAGGCAATGTTTAATAAAGTTTAACCAGATCACTGTCCTATATAAACTAGGTGATGGTTGCTTGTTCACTACTTTATCAATGCAAACTCCTTGATCTAGCTTTAAACTGCTCTACAAGTTGGCTCCTCCTTGCCCAACTAATCATATTCTGTCTAACTCAACAATAGGTCAGTTGTCTGTCATACCATTTAAATCTTAGTTCTATCCTTTATATCCTACTCCCTTCACTTGGAATGCCCTATCCTCTATTCAAACAATAGTTTGAATATGAAGTCCATTTTAAGTTCTATGCTTTACACAATAACAATCTTTGAATTCCAAGAGTATTTACATAGCATAGTCCTATATCTGCTGTGGAGTATCACTACTTTAAAAAAAAAAAAAACTTATAAAGAAAATTTTCTTACTGCTTCACTGAGACATTTTAAAAGAGAAACGGTTTTTGAGTGCATAATGGTGGAGAATACAGTATCTATAAAACATAACATCAGTTTGGTGCCACTGTCTTGATTTGTGCTAAGGCGCCAGTAGTTTTACCCACACTTGCTTTGTCTTTGCAACATTAATGTAAAGGTTAACATAGTGAAAAAAAAACAAATTCTTAGAAATATCGTGAAAATCAATTTGTTCTTGCGTATCGCTGGTATTGTCTCTGAATTTCTCAGGGACCCATAGATCATACTTTGAGAACCTCTGTCTTAGGGGCAATGGGCTTTAATTTTTCTTGCAGAGCTCTCGTTGAGAAGAATTGTCCCCAAACTATCAATTATTCAATTCAGAATGGTGAGCATAATCAATTTCTTAATCATTCTTCCTGTAGGCATTAATTTGTCATTTTGAGGTACGAATGGTTCTCCGATTTCCTGCCTACATAATAAAGTCTTCTTTAAGAAGTTCTTTTATCTATGGCACACAACCCTGGTGGTAATTCTATAATTTCCCTATCTGTTCTAGGTTATTTAAGGTGAATACACAAAAGCAAGAAAAATCTAATAAATATAAAAGGGATTCATGCACTGGATATTAGATGGACCTATAAACTCTTTTCGACTTTGAAATGCCACAGCTAGGATCAAATGCCTGCTTAACTGTCTTTTCCCACTGGTAATCACAATATTGGGTATTATTCCTACAATCATACATAAATGAAAGCAACCATACTATACTGTATTATGACACAATCATGTCTTTTCCAACCTATTTGTTAATACAAAGGTCTCAGTAATAAGTTTTTCTGGCTCTTCTCGTAAAATGAGAGCAGAGGTTTCATAACAGAAATGTGCAAAACAATTTGGTATTTCCTACCTGGAAAGACACTGGGAGTGTATGCAGCCCTAAATCTAAATGTCTGTTTGTCTATACACTGATGTGGTAACTTAACATCTCTTGATTTATTGTTTGATCAATATGAGGACTGTCATAAGAATTAGCTACCTGATAAGGGTTTATAAAATAAACCTATTAATGAGTAAAAAGTAAAGCTCTATAAATAATGTTTTCCTATTAGTCCATGGCACTAATTTGTCAAATCACCTTTTCCCAAGCATCTGTATACATTATGTACATTAAAGCTTCAGTGTATTTAAAGTATATACTTTCAGCTCAAAACATTTGCGAGCTTAAAAAATTGCCACCAATTTTAATACTCTAAATCAGGAAACAATTTTTTAAGATAAATTCAGTTAGTTTATGACTGTTTACTATTGTTTGCTATCAAAGTTAAATTTGATAGGACTACTATACAGTAAAAACCCAAAACAGAACCCCTGTGTAAGTTATAAAATTTAATCATGTCCTCAAAATTTAACTTACCTAGCAGCTTGAACTGCACTTAATTGAATTCCTTGGTTATCACTTGAAGCATTCTATAAAAAATAAAACAATTTATGATGCAGATACACAATAACAGTGTTGAGAAATACAAATGGAGGGAGAGGTAAAGAAAAAACCCAACTTACTTGAACAATAGCTTCTAGAGAGGTATTTTGCTGGGAAAAAAGTTAAAGAGAAAAAAAGACTAAGTTAAAAGGTCACTTTAAAATTCTTTATTTACGTGAAATCTTTCACTGGCTGTTTTAAAGTTACCAGAATAACAGTAACTTACCACTCTATAATCGCCATCTATATCAGAGTCTTCACAAATATCTTCATGTGGTACATTCCTTCTCTTTAAGAGATGTTCATCTCTTTTATTCTTAAAAAAAAAAAAAAATCAAAGAACTTCAACTTTAAAAAAATCTAAATGCTTTCATAAAAAAGTTAGGCAATCATGTGCCTACAAACTGAAATATAAAGTGCCCTTTAAAAGTAAAATTCAAACGCAAAAAAAACCCCAAATTGTGAATTGAACACTTTAGCAACACCAAGTCCCAAACCCCAAGTATTACATTTTTAATGACCCGTGAACTATATAAAAAGAAACAAAACAAAAATAAAAGTTCGACTAAAAAAGACAGTGTACAGTTTAAGCCAAAACCAAACACACATATTTATTTGAAAGTACTAAACCATTTTACACATCATCTGGGAGCTTCTCTTTATCACCTAAAAGCAAAGTCAAAGCAAAAGTTGGGCAGTTCAAAATTAGACAAAAACAATGCCTGACAAAAATCAAGGGCCATTTGAATTTGACTTAAAACGTTTGGGGCAAATTTACAAATATATTCTCAACTGTAACCAACTTGAAAAGTTGATGAAATTTGTAAGTAACAAGTTCTTTTTGGGGCATAACTACTGGCCATTAATTAGCATAACTATTCAGTATAACCGTATCTCTATGGCTTACACTTTATAAAAATCACTAAAAATTACAAAAGAAAAAAAATCCAATAAGCTGTTTATATCTGTTTTTGAATAACAGACAAGTTGTATCCTGCCAACCTCAAAAGCTCGTCAAATTTAATCAAAATCTCTTTTTCAAAAGAAAAAGAAATGCTAAGCAGCTGATATTTTAAAAAGCTTAACTACATTCAGTAAATAAAACAGTTTACAAATTTTACATAAAATATATATTTGATATCTTGTATATATTTTATAATGTTGTTAAAATTATGCCTAAAAGTACCCAATATTAATCAGACTCACCTTCCTTAATTCAACTACAACTTCATTCCGTTGTCTTCTCATAGTCTATAAAAAAATTTACAAATATTTTAAATATCACCTCAAATTTCATCACCCAGAGAAAACCATTATAAACATTCTAATGTACACCCTAATCTTTTCTTCTAGTCACATGTATATAAAGCCATATTTTACTCATAATAAAGATCATACTATACAGATGATTTTTTTACCTTCACATTTCATATTTTAAAACACTAAAAATGTCCTTGAAATTATTAGTAAATCTATAATATTGGATATATTATAAAAACTGTAACATATTTATAAAAATACAAAGGTACAAAGAATAAAGGAGCATATAATCTCGCTCCTCATATGAATGAACCGATGACATTCTAAAAAGTAACATATAATACGGGTTTAGTAAATCCAACTGCTTAAAAAAAAAAAAAAAGCCAGGGTGAACTTTCCAGCTCACTCAGTCTCTTTCTCTAAAAGTAAACACTATTAGATTTACTATGAGTTGAACACACACATAGTATCTCTTCTGTTCCTCACCTTGTTTTGGTTTATTTATATACCTTATAGATCCCCCAAGGTGTCATAAACACATCTATTTCATTCTTTCTAATGACCACATAACTATTCTATCACATACTGTGACTATTCTTTTATTTTTAAATATGTTTTCTCATTTTTAAGGTACCTACTATACGGATACATGTTCATTGTAAAACATTCAAATATTTAGAAATAGTACAAATTCAAGCTGTTTCTTCATACAGTTTCACATTCTTTCTAGTGACTGCATATGCCACAACGTATTAAATAAAACTAGCAAGTCACAAAGTAATTTAGGTGTCTGATAAATATCTCAAACTTATATCCAACACTGAACTTCTGATTTTTAACATACATACTCCAGTCCTACCTCAGCAAATGTCAATTTGTGCAGTTGCACAGACTAAAAACCTTGGAGCCATCCTTGATTCTTTTCTCTCACATTACACATTCAGTCTGTTAACAAATCCCATTGCCTTAACTTTCAAAACATATCTAAAATCCAAACACATATCGCTACCTCTGCCACTACTCTGGTCTAACTCATCATTATCTCTCACCTAGATAATGGCAAAAGCCTCATAACTTGTAATCCTCCTGCTCTTGCCCTTCATCTCCCCAGCCTATTCTTAACACAGCAACCAGAGTAAAACTCACAGGGAGTCTTAATTTTTATGTGACATGGACTCTTTTGGCAACCTGGTAAAACAGACATCTTTTCAGAGAGTGTTTATAAATACACAAAAGAAATATACAGATTACAAAGGAAACTAATTATACTGACATATAGTTATCAAAAATGCATAACTATGAAAAAACCAAATATAATATGAGTATCTTTATTATTATATCTTTACTATTAAATAGGATCTAGCAGTGGATATAACAACAATTTCAAAGTAATGATGACCATAAATGGTATTTCAGGATACATACTGCATATTTACATAAATGTTCTATTTGTTGCAAAAATATCTCCCCTCATGTTATTTATTAAATCTAGAGTTTTTGATAATTTGGAACTACTAATAAAGGATTTATCAAACCAATTTAACACTGTAGTAATAACATGACCAGGGCCATTATTACCCAAAGAAACTCTTTGCAAAATAAGAGATCTGACAATCTCTTTATTACAGAACAAGAGTTTTTTCCTCCAAGTTAAAGAGAAAACTGTGAATGAACTGGTAGAAAGAAACCCTATGCAACTCAGCCTGGTAGCATCTGCCCATGGTTTTTACTGCAAAAACTGAATGCCTTAAAAGTAGTATTAGACATTTTCAAGTCATAAGCTCAATTCAGATCAAAAAGGAGTTTTATTTCCCTGGGATCTTATGGAAGGGGTATATAAGGTGGCTTGTTTTTCTATGTCTGCCCTTAGAGAGCCAGCTTTGAATACTCCATGCAACTCTAATAGTTGTGAATTCACATGACTTACACTGATACAGTAAGCAGCACTGTCAATTAGAATTCCAAAAAGCTGCCAAACTGGCCAAAGGCTTATTTATAGGTCAAAAAGCTATCTCAAGGACAAAGGCTACAAATGGGGGGCACAGGGGTTGGGTGGGTAGAATTTAGGCAGATCACCCAGATTTTTTTATAGTTCTTTGCCTGTCATACAGTTACAAAATTATAAATTCAGGCAAAAGAGGGTAAGAAATTGCCAAAAAATTTCAGTGTAGTGAATCTACACAGAATACAAAAACACAGAATACTTTTTCTATCTAAAAGGAGTACAATTTTTGTATTTAACGTATATCCATCACTGTGCTAGTTGTTAGGGATTAGACACTTTCCCTGCTCTAATGGGGTGCAGGGTCTAGTACTTTCTTTTCAATTAATGACTATTTAATTATCAATTAGTGGCTGTGTCATTACTGCTAATTTTCAAGTCAGTTTTACCAATGTAATTTTTTTTTTAAACTCTAAAAACTCATGACTTTAATTCCACCACTTTGGGATGCTGAGGTGGGAGGATCACTTGAGGCCAGGAGTTTGAGACAAGCCTGGGCAACACACCAAGATCTGAACTATACAAGAAAATTAAAAAATCAGCCAAGTGTGGTGGCATGTGCCTGCAGTCTCAGCTACTTGGGAGGATAAGGCAGGAGAATTGCTTGAGCCCAGGAGTTCAAGGATGTGGTAAGCTATGATCATCCCTCTGCACTCCAGCCTGAGAGGTGGGGGAGGCCATGTCAGAGTAAGATCCCGAATCTCTTAAAAATAAAAAAACCCTAAAAATTATTCATTTAAGAAATGATGAATTATACTGTATATTATACAAAATTTGGATATTTTATTTTACATTTTCTTTTCTTTTCTTTTTTTTTGAGACAGAGTCTCACTCTTTTGCCCAGGACAGAGTGAGTGCCATGGCGTCAGCCTAGCTCACAGCAACCTCAAACTCCTGGGCTCAAGCTATCCTTCTGCCTCAGCCTCCCAAGTAGTTGGGACTACAAGCATGTGCCACCATGCCCAGCTAATTTTTTCTATGTACTTTTAGTTGGCCAATTAATTTCTTTCTATTTATAGTGGAGACGGGGTCTCGCTCTTGCTCAGGCTGGTTTCGAACTCCTGACCTTGAGCAATCCTCCCGCCTTGGCCTCCCAGAGTGCTAGGATTACAGGTGTGAGCCACCGTGCCCGGTCTATTTTACATTTTCTTGAGCAAAAAAAAAAAAAGAATAAGGAATATAATGCATTGACTTTATTTCATCTAGCCTTTCATTCATACCTTAAGAAGGTTATGAGGTAATTACACTACAAAAACAAAACAAACAAAACAAACAAGAAAAATTTACTAGCCTGGGCAACATAGCAAGACCCTGTCTCCAAAATTTTTTCAAAATTAGCGATGTGTGGTGGCACATACCTATTGTCCCAGCCACTAGGGAGGCTGAAGTGGGAGGACTGCTTGAGCCCAGGAGTTTAAGGTTGCAGTAAGCTATAATTTGGCCACTGTACTCCTCCCTGAGCAACAGAGTGAGATCCTCTCTCAAAAAAAAAAAAAAAAAAGAAAAGGAAGGAAGGGAGGGAGGGAAGGGAGGGGGAAATAATTTAAAAATTAAACAGGCATGAGAGATCTTTTATGTGATAATGGGTTGCACAACTCTGAAAATTTACTAAATATTGTTGAATTGTACAATTAAAGTTGGTGAATTTTATGACAGGTAAATTATTTCCATAAAGTGGTTTTTAAAAAGTTATATATATACACACAAATATACACATATGCCTTCTGTTCCCCAACATGGGTTAATATTATATTACTATTACGATCTTGCTGGAAAGCATTCATTCGCTCCTTCAAACATTTATTAGTCACCTATTTGCCAAGCAGGAGAAATACAAAGATGGACCTGACACAGCATGTCTATGCTCTTATGGAGGTAGCACTCAATAACACAGGAACATAATTTAATAAAACAGTAAGAAGCCCCAACCAACATTTAGCAAATACTTGGTGCCAAACACCATTCTAAACATGTTACTTGATTTTACTCATTTAATAAATGTGTTATAACATGCACACAAGGTGCTCTAATAGTACAGAAGGGAGATGCTAAAGATGACATGTAAGCTCAATTTTCAAGACTGAATGCCTTTAGAGAAAGACATTCCAGGTAGAAAACATAGAATACACAAAAAGAGAGAACTATAAAAGACAGCATGTGCAGAATCTGCTGAAGAATATCAGAAGCCAGAAATAAACAAGTGGGCAAGCACCCAAATCAATCATGTCACAAAAAGCTAAGCTATACTTTTTCGGAGAAAAGTGAGCTTACTGGGTGTTTTCAACTCAAATGATCATCACAACACAAACATACTTGGTAGGTTCAATGGTTTGTTCAACCCAATTAATATGGTAAACCAAAAACTAAAAATACCGTAATTGCAAAAGTTTGTTTTCCCATTCCTTTCCTATTTCTCTCTCCTTTCATCTCTACTTGCTGTTTTCTCCAGCAGCAGCCATCATGCCTTTGCCAAATAGTATGTATGTTGGCACATTGTATGCAATTAGTAAATAAATTCTGAGTTTTAAATTTATGACAATGAAATACAAATTTAAAATGTCTAACAGTATTAAATGCTTACTAAAGTGGGCCAATAATATCTACTATGAGTAAAAAACCCTATTCTAATTCTTCATTTAGAAAAGTTCATTTAAGGAATAAGTTTAGTTCTGATTTTCAATCTTTAGATTAAATTCTCAGAGAGAATACTTATTAATAGTAGTATCACAGAAAAGGTCTGAAGTTATGCTAGTTATGGGCAAAAGCCTTCATAAGCAGAATCAAGTTCTTATCTCTCTTTAGCTAGTGAAAAGATTAATGGAGAGTGAGTATAAGTAAAGAGAAGTTTGAAAATAAATTCAGTGTAGGAGGCCAGATTTAATTTAGGCAAGGTATTGGAGCAATTTTAAGAAATAATTCTAGTCTACAGATGTCATACTTTAAAATGATCCATATCTTAATTATAAGTATTGAAACTTATCAGTACATAAACATAATGTTAAAAATCACAAAGATGTAAGAAACTTAACAGTTGGTCACTCCAAGGAATGGGATTATAGTAGAGTTTCACTATCTTCCCAACATTCAAACAACAGGGAAATAGATTCAAAAGTTATACATGTCTAGGGCTGGGCGTGGTGTCTGACGTCTGTAATCCTAGCACTCTGGGAGGCCGAGGCAGGAGGATCACTTGAGGTCAGGAGTTCAAAACGACCCTGAGCAAGAGTGAGACCCGTCTCTACTAAAAATAGAAAGAAATTAGGCGGACAACTAAATATTTATAGAAAAAATTAGTCGGGCATGGTGGCGCATGCCTGTAGTTCCAGCTACTCGGGAGGCTGAGGCAGAAGAATCGCTTGAGCCCAGGAGTTTGAGGTTGCTGTGAGCTAGGCTGACGCCATGGCACTCTAGCCCAGGCAACGGAGCGAGACTGTCTCAAAAAAAAAAAAAAAAAAAAGTTATATATGTCTATTTGAAAAAGTAACAAAATAAAGGTAAGAAGGGGAAAATCCAAATTCCCAGAGTTTTCCATATTCATCTATCTTGTACAAGAGGTTACATATGATAGAGGAGAAAAATAAATGCATACATCTCCTCCCAAGATGGTTTACTAGCATATGGTTACACTATTCTATTAACATATGGCTACCAGTTCCAGCTCTACCTTTAATTAATAAGATCTTAGGGCCAGGCGTGGTGGCTCACGCCTGTAATCCTAGCACTCTGGGAGGCCGAGGCTGGTGGATCGTTTGAATTCAGGAGTTGGAGAAAGAAATTAATTGGCCAACTAAAATATATAGAAAAAATGAGCCAGGCATGGTGGCTCATGCCTGTAGGCCCAGCTACTTGGGAGGTGAGGCAGGAGGATTACTTGAGCCCAGGAGTTTGAGGTTGCTGTGAGCTAGGCTGATGCCACGGCACTCTAGCCAGGGCAACAGAGTGAGACTCTGTCTTAAAAAAAAAAAAATCTTAGGCAAGTTACCACATTTATGGGCATTAATTCCCTCATCTGTAAAGAAAAATCAACAGATCTCTAAGTCTATGCCTCAAATATTATATCAATTTTATCAACTTCAAAAAACAATGTTACAAAATATTCAATTGCTATTTGTACAGGTTATCATGCAAGGCAATGTAGTTTCTATGGCAAGAGTGATAAAGTCATGGCTCAAAATTAAACAATAAAGAACTATTTTGTGGCTCTAGTATAGTTACTCAGTGTTTTTACATTCTGCACTTTTCTTGTCTTAAATAATGTTGCAATGACAAAAAGACACGGAAATCACTGACCTTTCAATAGCTGGTTTTGGTAGGAGAGACAATTACCAAATGAACTATGAGTGGCATGTGCACGCACGCTGGCAAAGAGATGGTACTTGATAGGGAAAGAAAAAAGGTTAGAAGTGACCATAGGTTTGGCGAGATAACATACAACCTCTCAGAGATGGTAAATGCTGCAAGATAAACTTTCAGAATCACTTACAGAAAGTGATTGAAGACAACATATAACGTAATCTTAATTATATCAAAGAAATGCATATTTAAGTTTTATATGAGCACAAGGGAAGGTACTCTAGGATGAACAGATATAAAGGGATTGATCAAATGCTGGCAAGAATGATCACTTCTCTTCAAACTGGGTCCTTAATAGAAGAAATAAAATTTCAGGAATTGTCTGAACAACTGGTTGAAGAAAACTCAACTCATAGAAAAAGACACTAGGAAAACCTAATGAGGAAGAGTAAGAGATGAAATGAGATACAACCAAATTAAGGGAGTTGACAGAACCCAGGCTTTTACATCACTGCTTTAGCAGTCTGATTTCTCTGCTGATCTGGTGTGTTCTCAAGTGAGAAATACATTTTTCCATTTATAAAACAATATCAAATTAAAATGAAATACGAGAGATTGAAATGAAATAAGAGAGATTAAGGAATGCTTTCCTTCTATAAGAACACAATAAAGTCAAATTCAGGGTTTTATTAATAGAAGATTTTAAACAAATAGCATATAGAGTTTTATAACTGGAAAAAATAGAAATCATTTGAATTATTTCATTTTACAGAGAAAGGAACTATGACCCAGTGACTTCTTTAAGAATACCAAGGCTCAGATATGCTGGACCCAGTCCAATGTTATAATACAAACACATTAGTTTTTTCTTTTTTCCTCAGTATTCACCTTCAGAATATTCTTTTAATTCTTCTTTGTGAATTTATGTTCAAAGACTTCAACCTTAACAAGAAAAAAACTTCATTAAAAGGAAAATTATTGAATTACTTTCCTAAAGGGCTATTTAAAAAGTACTCTAGTTACACTCACATACTAAACAGATGTGTGTATCTACATAGAAAACCATTTATACAACCAACAAATGTTTACTGACTGCCTACTATATGCCACAAACTGTCTTCAGTGTTAAAGAGATAACATGAAACAAAATAACAAAAATCCCTGTCTTTATGGCAGTTAAATTTTAGAGTAGGGAGACAATAAAATTAAAATATGTAGTATGGCAGTGATTATTAGAAAAATATAAAGTCACGGGGGTATTTTAAAGTAATACCTTAAGAAGGTGAGTGAGTGATCCACATGGGTAAGTGGCAGAAAGTATGCAAGGTAGAGGGATTAACAAGTAAAAAAGGTCCAGACATGAAAGAAAAGGTAAGGTGTCCACAGGGTAGCTAACATGCAATGAACGAGAGAAATAGGAAATGGATGGCCAGCCATTGTAAGGATTTGGGCATTTACCCTAAGTGAGACAGGAAGCCACTGGTGGGTTTTGGGCAAAGGAGAGATAAGTTCTGACTTAAAAATAGAACCATTCCAGCTACTGTGTTGGGAATATACCGTAACTGCAGTAATCCAGGTAAGAGACAATACCTTGGACCAGAGTGGTAGCAGTGGGGAACTAAGAAACATTGAGTCTGGATATATTTTGAAGGTAGAGTCTATATAATTTGCTACTGGATTAGATAGAACTGTGAAAGAGAGGAGACAATGATGACTTCAAGGTCTTTGGACCAAGCAAGTGAAAGATGGAAATGTCATTTATGGAGATGGGGCAGATGAATAATTAGCAAGTTTTGAAGGTAGTATTACTTCTTAACATGCTAAGTTTAAGATGCTTATAGCACATCAAAATGAGATTTCGAGTAGTCAACTCAATCTGGAGTTCCAGAAAGAGGTTAGGACTAAAAATATCAATTTAGAAAGGTGTCAGTGTAGAAATGGTATTTAAAACCAGGTCACCCGATGAGATTACCTACGGAGTGAGCATAACCCTAGGTACTGCAAAACAAAAGGTAGAAGACTAAGAGGTAACAGTCAGTGAGACAAAAGGCAGTCAGAAATCTGTGTGAATCTGGAACCAAGTATAAAAACTGTTTTTCAAGGAAATATAATTAACTATGTCAACTACGGGTGAGGTCAAATAAGATGAGGACCAAGAACCAATGGATTACTAAATATACACTTACTTTATAAAGTAATTTAAGGTGGCTAATCATCATCATAGAAACAAAGGTTCCCATATTTCCCTCCCACCTATTATGAATTCTGGACTATTTTCTGTTACCATTTATTCCCATCCCTGGACATTTGTTTAATAAGCTTAAAATATCACTCTAGACTAAGAGCTTCTAATCCACATCTCATTTGCTGTGCTACAGTACTGTACCTGAGTAAGTTACAGAACAAAAACTGAGCCAGAGGATCTATAAAACACTAAAATTTCTCCAAAGGAAAACAAAACCCATTCTCTAGCCCTTTCTTGGTCTCTTATGCCACACTGAAAACACAGTCTCATTTCTGATGAGGTCATGTTATTTCTAAGGTGAGCCTTTGACTAAATTTGTGTAAATTGGTAATAAGCATTCCCCGCTATCAATGCAGTCAATGGAGTAGACTACATTTTAACATATGGATTCCCAAATTAACTACCTCTATAAGATGAACTTAAAAAATTTCAACCATGAAATGTCAAATATACAAAAAATAGAAATTCATGATACCCATGTATTAGCAAATGTTATCTTGTCATATTTGTCTTATTTTTAAAAGAAATAAAAATTTTAAAGTGTTATAAATACTACTAAAGTCCCACTCCATCTGAAACCCTCTCTTTCCCTCCCCTTCCTCCTTTTTCTTCCCAGAAGCAACCATTTTCTTGAACTTGCTTAGAATTTTTCGTGGGTGTTTTGGTCTTTTAACTGCATAACACCAACAATAGTTTTATATATTAAAATTTTTTACATGAATAGCACCATGCCATACACATGCTTTAAAAAAAAAAAAAAAAGACTTTTTCAGAGCAGCTTTTGGTTCACAGGATAGTGAAGCCTATACTCCCACATATTCCCTGCCCCTACACACCCAAAGCCTCTCTTACCAGCATCCTGTTACCAGAGTAGTACACTTGTAACAACTGATGAACCTATACTGACACATCATTATCACCCAGAGGCCACAGTTTACATTAGGGTTCACTTTTGGTGTTGCACTTTTGGTGTTGCACATTCTACAGCTTTTGACAAATGTATAATGACTTATACCCATCATTATCGTATCAAACGGTATTTTCACTGCCTTAAAAATCATCTGTGCTCTGTCTATTCATCCCTCTCCCCCCACGAACCCTAGGAAACCACTGATCTTTTTACTGTCTCCATAGTTTTGCCTTTTGAAGAATATTATTACATAGCTGGAATCATACAGTATGCAGCCTTTTCAGATTGGCTTCTGTCACTTAGCAACATGCATTTAAGGTTCTTCCATGTCTCTTCTTGACTTGGTAGCTCATTTCTTCTTAGCATTGAATAATATGCCATTGCCTAGATGTACCACAGTGTATTCATTCCCCTACTGAAGGACATCTTGGTTGCTTTCAAGTTTTGGCAATTATAAATAATGCTGTTTTGTGTGGATTTAAGTTTTTAACCCATCTGGGTAACTACTAAGGAGTACAACTGCTGGGGATAATATAGTAAGTTCAGTATTGTTTTTTGAGGCAGGGTCTTGCCGTTGCCCAGGCTGGAGTGCAGTGGCATGAACACAACTCACTGTAACCTCAAACTCCTGGGCTCAAGCAATCCTCCTCCCACCTCAGCCACCTGTGTAGTACTAGAGGCGTGCACCATGATGCCTGGCTAACTTTTTTAGCCAGGCATCAATTTAGCTACAATTACCTTGTAGAGTTGGAGGTCTCACTATGTTGCCCAGTCTGGTCTTGAACTCCTGGCCTCAAGTGATCCTCTCAGAGTGGACATCAAAAGTGCTGGGATTACAGGCATAAGCCACTGTGCCTGCGCCTGGGCCTACGTTCAGTTTCTAAGAAACTGCAAAACTGTCTTCTAAAGTGGCTGTACCATTTTGCCTTCCACTGGCAATGAATGAGAATTCCTATTGCTCCACATCCTCACCAGCATTTGGTGTTGTCAGTGTTTTGCTAATTTGTAAAATATACCTAACAATTATCTTAACTGTTTTAAAATTAAAAAAATTTTTTTTTTGAGACAGAGTCTCACTCTGTTGCCTGGGCTAGAGTGAGTGCCATGGCGTCAGCCTAGCTCACAGCAACCTCAAACTCCTGGGCTCAAGCGATCCTTCTGACTCAGCCTCCCAAGTAGCTGAGACTACAGGCATGTGCCACCATGCCCCGCTAATTTTTCCTATATATTTTTAGTTGTCCAATTAATTTCTTTCTATGTTTAGTAGAGACGGGGTCTCATTCTTGCTCAGGCTGGTTTCGAACTCCTGACCTTGAGGGATCCGCCCGCCTCGGCCTCCCAGAGTGCTAGGATTACAGGTGTGAGCCACTGCACCCGGCCAAAATTTAAAAAATTTTTAATAGTAAAATCCATAATGCAGACTTTACCATCTTAACCATTTTTCAGTGTACAATTCAGTAATACTAAGAACATTCATACTGTTGTGCATCCAACCTCCCAAAACTCTTTCCATCTTGCAAAACTGAAACTCTATATCCATTAAACAAGTCCCCTTCCTCCAGCCCTGGAAACAAGCATTCTACTTTGTTTCCATGCATTTGACTACTCTAGGTGCCTCATATAAGTGGAATCACACTTAACTCTTTTTGTGATTAGCTAATTTCACTTAGCATAATGCTTAAGGTTCATCCATGTTGTAACATGTATCAGAATTTCCTAAGTCCAAATAATATTCCACTGTATATACTTATACATTTTGTTTATCCATTCATCTGTCAAAGGACCTTTGGCATCCACCTTTTGGATATCGTGAATAATGTTGCTATGAACATGGGTGTATAAATATCTCTTTGAGTTCCTGCTTTCATTTCATTTGGGTATGTATACACCTAGAAGTGCAACTGCTGCATCATATGCTAATTCTATTTGTAATTTTTTGAGGAACCACTATACTGTTTTCCATAGCAGCTATGCCATTTTACATTCTCACTAACCAGTGCACAAGGGTTTCAAATTCTCCACATCTTCATCAACACTTGCTATTTTCTGTTTTTCTTGTTTTTATAGTAAGTAGTTAATCTAATGGGTGGGAAGTGGCATCTCACTGTGGTTTTGATCTGCATCAGTAATGATTACTGATGTTGAGCATCTTTTCATGTGTTTATTGGCTATTTGCATATCTTCCTTGGAGAAATATCTATTCAGGTCCTTTGTTCATTTTAAAATAGGGTTGTTAGGTTTTCTTGTTGAATTTTAGGAGGTCTTTATATATTGTGGATATTAACCCCTAATCAGATATATCATTTGCAAATATTTTCTCCCATTCTGCAGGTTGCCTTTTCAATCTGTTGACTGCTTCCTTTGCTGCACAGCTTTTCAGTTTGATGTAGTCACACTTTTCTATTTTTGCTTTTATAGCGTGCTTTTAGTGTCATATCCAAGAAATCATTGCCAAGAGCAATGTTATGAAACTTTCCCCGTTTCCTTCCAGTTTTATAGTTTAAGACCTTATGTTTCAGTCTTTTACCCATTTTGACTTAGTTTTTGTAAATAAGGGTCCAGTTTCATTCTCTTGCACGTGAATATCAAGTTTTCCTATCACCATTTGCTAAGGAGACTATCCTTTCCCCAATGTGTAGTCTTGGCAACTTTGTCAAAGATATTTGACCACATATGCAGGGGTTTATTTTGGGATCTCTGTTTCTGTTCCATTGGTCTATATGTCTGTCTTTATGCTAGAGTACCAAGCTGATTTGATTACAGTAGCTTTGTAATGTGTTTTGCAGTCAGAAGTGTGACATCTCCAACCTTGTTCTTTCTCACGATTGTTTTGGCTATTCATCACAGTGCTCTGTGGTACACCTAATGAATTTTACGACTTCCTTTCCCTTTCCTTTCCCTTTCCCTTTCCTTTCCTTTCTTCTTCCCCTTTCCTTTTCCTTATCTTTCTTTCTTTCTAAGAGATAGGGTCTTGCTCTGTTGCCCAGACTGGAGTGCAGTGGCCTGATCAGAGCTCACTATACTCTAACTCCTAGGCTCAAGCCATGCTCCCACCTCAACCTCCCAAGTAGCTGGGATTACAGGTGTGTGTCACCACACATGGGTACTTTTTAAAAAGTATTTTGTAATGACGGGGCCTTGCTGCAGTGCTCAGATTGGTTTCTAATGGTCTCAAGCAATCTTCCCGCCTCACCTCCCACAGTGCTGGGATCAGGTCAGAAATGGCAAGGTAAGACTAAAAGATGTTTCCAAGAGGGACCCAATAAAAGCAATCATTAAAAAAAGCAGAACTGAATGTTACATGTGAGATGGATTCACTTGCCTGAAGTGAAAGAAGAGTCACAGATGAAGTTATATGGATGAGGGAGTTAAAAACTAAAAAGGTTAGAATTAATTTGATCAAGTAATTTCATATTTACATCTTCACTAGCATTTATGCAACAAACACTTGAATATCTGGCTAAACTGAACTGAAAGCCTGAAATACCCAGCTAATTAGGAAATTTTAAACGCCTTTTAGAGATAACAGGAAATCACTGAGGGTTTCTGAATCGAAAAGTGAAAACAGCAATGGTGTTCTGGGAAGTTTACTGAAGTAACTGCATTTTAGCGGTTCTTACCTGGGGTGATTTTGCCACTCAGGGCACATTTGGTGATTTCTGGAGACTATTCTGGCTGTCACAATTGCGGGATAAGAACGGAATGTGCTTCTGACATCTAGTAGGTAGAGGCCACAGATGCTGCCAAATATCCTACGTTACACAGGGCAGCCCTCACTTCCAACAAATTATCTGGCCCCAAACGTCAATAGTGCTAAGGTTGAGAAACTTTGCTGTATTCTCAGTTACTCTCATGAGAACCCAAATTGTTCAAATAGGTTTGAAAAATGTATACAAGAAAAAGGAAACATTCCAAAATATTAGCAATAGTGAGAATATGGAAGATTATTTTACTTTTCCATTTTTCTAAAAAATTTTTATAATTACCATACACTACGTCTAACAATCAAGAGAAAAAAATAAACCTGACTTAAAAATTCTGATTTCGTCACTAATTCTAATCAGAGTACACTTTTGTTTTCATTTTTTCTTTTTAAAAAAATTTTATTTAATTCCCTCAAATATTTACTTAATTGCTAACTATATGCCAGGCCTGTGGTGAAAATTAAGAATATAGTGGTGTACAAAACAGACAAGGTCCTTAATCTTCAGGAGCTTATAGTCTGATGGGGGAAACTAACATTGAGTAAATACACAAAATATCATCAGTGTTCTTAAGGAAAGCAACAGGAAGGTTTAACTTTTAATTGTTCAGGGATGGCCTCTGCGACTAAAAGACATTCAAGTTGAGATTCAAGGAGGAGAATAACCATGCAAGTGAAAGAAAGGTAAGGGAGACAAGAGGCCTAGGGAAGGCATTCTGAGAGATCAGCCTGTTTGAAAGGCCATTGAGAGGAGAGGGTCATTGATGTGTTAGAGCATTAGAATTAAAAGAAAATGAACAAAAGTATAGTAACTAAGACAAATAGTGAACTGAGAGAGGTAGAAGCAAATAGACAGGAACCAAATTTGGCAAGACCTCGGAGGTCTCAGTAAGGAGTGTGAAACCTAAATGTGGTGGGAAGCTACTGAAGCAGAGAACAAGCATGATTTGATTTACTTTATTTTTTAAAAGAATCACACTGATTATTTTATGAAATGGAGAGAGACAATAGGAGAAACAAGGCAATCACTTTGGAGATGAGACAATAATGATTTGCCCTAGATCACAAGAGTAGAAAGTTAACATAAAGTAAGAATGGAAGTAACACTAATTAAACAAGGTCATACATACAGCCTTGTCTAAAAGAAACTGTTCTTTCCAGGGATGCACCTGAAAAAGCAAAGGATGCTCTTTATCATGTGATACTCCCACATTCCCCAAACCACAGCAGACTGGAGGTGGGAATTAGGAGGAAAGCACCTGTCTCAGGAAAAGCCAATCCTTAAGCAGGCCACCAGTAAAAAGCATCTGCATCAGCTTGAGCAAAGCTTATTAAGCTCAGTCAGAGTGTCTCTTAGTAATTTATTGACACAAAGAGAAAAAAAAAAGACTAAGAGTTAGTAGCAGGAAAAATAAAACTTAGTAGCTGGCAGAGCAGTACTGGGAAGATCCATGAATTCCTATCACCAAGATGGGCAGGGTCTTGCTCTGTCACTCAGGCCAGAGTGCAGTGGTGTGATCACAGCTCCCTGAAGCCTCAAATGATAGGGTTCAAGCAATCCTTCCACCTCGGTCTTGTAGAGTCAGGGTCTTGCTATGTCGCCCAGGCAGGTCTCAAAGTCCTGGGCTAAAGTGATCCTCCCTCCTCTGCCTCCAAAAGTATTAGGATTACAGGCATGAGCCAGTATGCTCAGCCCCTAGCATTCTTAAAATCCTAATTCAAAACAAGAACCCGCTAAGGTGGAATTTTAACGCAGAAACTGAGGCTGGAAAAAACTATTAAACTTTCCTAATGGCAAATAGCTAATAAGGTACAATCCTAGGTCCTTCTATTCTAAAAATGAAGCTTTTCCACAAATCTCACGGGAAGAGTTATCAGACACAAAACACTTAGGATTTCCTTTTTCTTCAAACTTAAGGTGTACTGTTCATTGTAAATCTGAGTTTAGTAAAGAAAGATAAGAAATCTACTATGATCCTAGCTCATGGTGGCTGAATATCCCCACAGAATCAGCTTAAGGCCAGGGATCTGAGGGATCTTCACTTGCTAGAATGTAAACTTCACGAGAATAGGAACTTAGCCAGTGTTATTCTTTGCTCTATCCCAGCTACTTACAATAGACAGATGCTGAATAAATACTTGCTGAGCCAATGAATTCAATATAGGGAAGGGCATAACGGGATGTCAGTGGAAAAGAACTGCTTAGAGTTCAACTGTGACCCCGCTCAGCAGTGGGAAGTTGTCATAGCCCCCCACTCATTTCTCTTACACTTTCTTCGTTGTTTTTAACATTACAGCTTTATTGAAATATAATTTACATACCATACAGTTCAACCATTTAAAGTATACAATTCAGTAGCTCCTAGAGCATTCACAAAGCTGTGCGCTGATCACCACTACCTAAATCCAGATGACTTTCATTATCACAAAAAGCAGTCCCATGCCCATTAGCAGTCATTCTCCATTTTCCCTTTGTCCCAATCCCTGGCAACAACAATTTACTTTCTGTCTTTATGGATTTGCCTATCCTGGACATTTTATATTGTGATACTGTGAAATACTTATTTGGTCTTCATCCCATCTCCAGACATATAGCTCCTAAAATCCTAGAAATCTAGGGAGTGATACGGGTCTCTCATCAGTATGCTAATGAGTTCACTGGGGGTGGGGGCTCCTAGATAGCTTCAGGATGGAGGGCTAGTCACTGGAAAGACTGAGGCATGATTACAGGGTTGGGATTTCCAACTCTACTCCCCAACCCCCCAAACCTCCAGGGAGGAGAAAGGAGCTGAAGATTAGGATGATCACTAATGGTCAATAATTCAACCTATCATGCCTACATAATGAAGCTTCCATAAAAACGCACAATGTCTGGATTCTGAGAGCTTGCAGATAGCTGAACACATTGGAGGTGCCTAGAGGGTGGCATGCCGAGAGTATGCATGGAAACTCTGTACCCCTTCCTACATGCTGTATCTGGCTGTTCACTTGCATCCTTTGTAATATTCTATATAATAAACCAGTAAATGTAACTAAAGCATTTCCCTGAGTTCTGTGAGCTGCTCCAGCAAATAAATTGAACTTAAGGAAAGAGTCGTGGGAACCCTTAAAGCCAGTTGGTAGGAAGCATAGGCCACAGTCTATGCTTGCATCTGCATCTGAAGTAGTGGACAGCCTTGCAGGACACTAAGCCCTCAACCTGTGATGTGACATAATCTTCAGGTAGATGTGTCTGAATTAAATTGAATTAGTGGATACTCAGCTGGTATCTGCTGCAGAATTGATTACTTGTCTGGTGTGTGTGGAAAAACCCACACAAAGAGTGACTGTAAGAGTAGAGAGTAGGAAAACCAGTTTGTTTTTTGCTATATCTTCTCACATATAAATGGAACTATATAATACAATATATGATCTTTTGTAACTAGCTTCTTTCAGGTAGCATGTTTTCAGGCTCCATCCATATTTTTTTTCCTATATATACATACTTATTATGAAGTTTAATTTATAAATTAGGCACAGTAAAAGATTAATAACTAATAATAATATAACAATATATTATAATAAAAGTCACATGAATGTGGTCTTTCTCTCAAAATATCTTAGTGTACTGTAGTCACCTATTTTCCTACCACAGTTGACTGCAGGTAACTGAAACTGCAGATGGCGGGGGGACTACTGTACTTCATTCCTTTTTATGGCAAAACAATACTCCATTGTATGGACATACCATGCTTTGTTTATCCATTCATCAGTTGATGGATATTTGGGTTGTTTCCTTGTTTTGGCTAATATGGATAATGCTGCTGTGAAGATTCAGGTGCACAAACACAAGTTTTTGTGCAGACACATGTTTTAAATTCTCTCAGATTTATATCTAGGAGTGGAACTGCTGGGTCACATGTTAACTATTTAACACATTAACTGCTATGTGAGTTGTATTTAACTAACAGTAGTTTTGAGCCTGGGGCCTTGTGAAGCAAAACCTGGGCAAAACCTTGCAGCTGGTTCATGAAAATCTTACTTGTTGATGTTCTTATTGTTACAATTAATATTGACAAATTAATTCTAAAAACACAGATTAAATGAATAGAAGTTAATAAATTTTGTTTTTCATTAAATTAGAAAGGATTATTTTGTTTCTGAAGTTTTTACTCTATTTTTGTAATAAAACACCATGGCCCCAAGGAAAAAAATTTTTTCTAGTGTGGCAATGTGTTAATATTTTACTTTTTCAGGAACTGCCAAGTTACATTCCAAAATGGCTGCAAAATTTTACATTCCCTTCAGTCATGTATAAGGGCTATATTTTCTCCACATCCTCACTAACATCTGTTATTGTCTTTTTACATAGTGCCATTCTAGTGGGTATGAAGTGGTATCTTATTATGGTTTTGATCTACATTTCTCTAATGACTAATGATATTGAACATATTTTTTGTTATTGGTCTTAATTAAGCTTTCGTCATTAAAGATAATACTTGTTGCCTTTCTATTATTTGAAATGGGCTGGACCAGAAATCTCTCACATTTTTTCATATTTTAGAATATTTATGTTATACTTATCAGGTAACCATCCCTAATCTAAAATCTGACATGCTCCAATGAGCATTTCCCTTGAAAGTCATTGCTGGTGCTCAAAAAATTTCAAATTCTGGAACATTTTGGATTTTGGACTTGGGGTGCTCAACCTGTATTGTTATTGTTTTAAAGCTGGAGAACAAAAGGGAATTGGGAAAATTATTCAGGATAGTAAGAGGAAAAAATGTGAACAAATACTCTGATGCAAGATGTTTGATAAAACAGCTAATCAGCAATGAACCCAATTCTACAGATATACTTGTAATACAATGCACATCTACCACTGTGTAATATTCAAAAGTGAAACAAGGAACCAATCACCTATATCTGTATTGGACAGTGGTACTTTATAATTTTGTTTTCACTAGGTGTTTTCTTCCTTTTTTCTTACTGTAACGACCCCTCATTCTTGTGGCAAACCTGTGGTTTAAGTGTAGGTACCAACACCCTGCCTCTCTACAACACAACTAGATAACCTTGCACTGGCCAATCACAGAACAATATTCCCCTGTCCACAGTGATTAGTTCAGGTATAAGCCTGCAATCAAACCATGGCCAATCAAAAAGCCCTCCCTAGACTTTCACTAGTACTCACAATTAATGTCAGCTGTGACCCTGGACTTACCTGGTTATGACAGCCAGATACCCCCATTATGCTTAAACTAATTTGAGCTGGGTTTCTGTTCCCTAAAACATAACTACATAATATAAAAATCAACGCTTTCAGCCTAAAGCTATCAGACCTAACTTTCAATATCAACATTATTGAAAAAAGATTTAAAGCCACTATTCTAAAGACCTACTAAAGAACCAGAAGTCACGTAACAATTATTTGAAAATCTTAAGACTATTACTTAACTTGTTTTTCTGGACCAATAACAGCTGAAAGTGACTAAAGAGGTCCAGTGTAAAGAGGCAGGCTGGGCGGCAAACAGGATAGGGACATTTGATATAACCAATCAGAGACCACTTAATATAGGTCTTTCAGGATACAACTACTAAATTAAATAAATTTATGTAACAACTACTTCAAGGAACCACAAAGGCATATCATAAAAACTAAAACAAGTATTAACAGTACCGGGTAACTACAGTTTTCATTAAAGAACAGAACACTGAGACAGAATATGATTTGCTTTCAAATATTAGAAAATATGTCCATCAGCAAATTAGGAAACACCATATTATCTTAGGATTCTGACTTTTCTTAATAAAAATGTAATGAAATTCCAAGTTTGCCAAAATACATTACTTAAAATGTAACTATATTAAGTTTAATATAAATTAAATTTAGGGTAAAAATGACAGGTGATCAAATTTTATTCTAACAGTGAATAAATACTAACAGTAACAGAAAAAAGTTTGTAGCATTTTTAATAATCAAGCAAATCTTGTCTTACCAGTAAACGTCAATGACCTTAAATCATTTTCATTATGGGTACACTAAGTAGTGTGAATTAGAGGTAGAGCTGCTTTCTGGGCAAATTCACAATTTTGTGAGAAAACAGTTACAAAATCTACATAAAGCATTTACTAACCTACTTACAACAAAGGATTAGAGAAATGAAGTCAGAAACTTGTAATTTTGTGACAATTTGGTTGAAGTATGTGGCAGATAGGCTTCCAATTGACTGTTAATAAGGGGAATAGGAAGCCTTCCCCAGTTTGTGTGATGTGATTTGGGTTACGGCACAGAGTAGTACAAAAGGAATTCAAGTAAAATGTTATTCTGACATGGATCATAGGGGTTTACTTGGATATCATGTATGAAGTAAGTTGGCTGAAATACTAAGAGCTTCCATTCACTTTGCATGTAATTTATGCTAGGCACTGTTAAGCATTTTAATAGCTTAGAAAGATTAAGTTAACTTCCATAGTTATTAAATGGAGGAATTAGAATTCAAACCTAGGTCTAAGTGACTACATAGTCCATGTTCTTTTAATCCCTATACTATAAAGCCTTTTAAGAGCCTGTATTAATTAAAAGTGCCCAGTCATCTGTAACACAAGCAATGATAACAAATTAACACAGTGGTTCTCAAAGTATATGGTTCACGGACCCCTGTGTGGGCCCTGAGACCTTTACAGAGTCCACAAGGTCAAAACTATTTTCCTAATACTACAACTAATACTTTTTTTATTATGTTAACATTTGAATTAATGCCATGGGGTTAAGATTACTGCGCTTTACCATAAATTAAGGCAATTGTATCAGGCTGTAATAGTACTCATTGTATTTCAGTTAAAAAAAAAGCCAGCTCACTTAAGAATATCCTTGATGAAACAGTAAAAACTGATTACTTTTATTAAATACCGGTATTTTCTTTCCAATTGTGTGATAAAATGGGGATTATACACAAACCACTTCTACACCATACCAACTTCTATAGTAGGATGGCTGTCTCAAGGAAAAAGTACTTGTGCAATTGAGTTGAGAATTGACCTAGCCACTTTTTTCATGGAACACCACTTTTTCTTTAAAGAATGACTGACAGACAAATTATGGTTATTCAGACTTAGTGTCTGGCAGATGTTTTCACAAAAATGAGCAAAGTGAGCCCATGGCTTCAAGGAAAACAATTTAAAGCATTTACTGCTAATGATAAAATTTCAGCTTTCAAGTGAAAATTAGAATTTTAGAAAACTTGTATCCACCGCTGTGAGTCTGCCAGATTCCCAATACTTAAGTTTTTTCTGAACCGTGTGGTGACACTGTGAATTTTTTTCATTGTGTATAATAAAATGTGTCAGCATTTATTCGGAAGATCTGCATAACACAGTGTCATAATGTTTTCCAAATGACCCAATACATGATGTTACAAAATCAGACATGGGTAAAACATACATTGGAAGTGCAAGACAGACCAATGGATTTTAATGTAACAGTGTAAGAAAAATCTGCTGATGTGGCTTAGATTCTACATTGCAACTAATCTTTTAAAAACTACCATTGTGGAGTTATGGTGTAGTATCAAATAATAATCTCCATAATTATTCTGAAAAGGCTATTAAAATATACCTCCCCCCTTTTTCAACTGCTTATCTGTGTGAAGGTGGGATATTCTTCATATATTTCAACTAAAACAGTACATCAGAAAAGACTGAATTCAGAAATAGATATGAGAATTCAGCTGTCTTCTCTTAAGCCAAACATTAAAGAGTCTTGAAAAAAATGTTAAACAGGACCACTCTTCTCAGTAAATGTTTTTGGGTTTGCAAAATGAATTATTTTTCATTAAAAATTTTGTATTTATGTAAAACACCTTTATTACTTTTATATTAAGGATATTTTTTAAAATTCTTAATTTTAATTTCTAAAATGGTAAATTATTGATAGAAACCCACAAACAAAAACTCTCTGAGGGTCCTTAATTTTGAACAGTGTAAACGAGTTTTGAACCCCAAACCTTTGAAAACTTCCAACTAAGGCCATTATAAACATATAATATTTTTCTTATTTTGAAGGTGTCAATATCAAGATTGCTCTCATATTAACTATGGAAAAAGTGGGTCTCCCCAACCCTGTCTTGTACCAAATCTAAATGTAAAGCACAGAAAATGGACTGTGTTCCCTAGTGTTTAATGTCCACAAATGATATACAATTTCCAAAAACCAATCTGGGAGAAAATGAAAACACTTGCTGAATACCTTTTATACCTCACGGACTATGGACTCTGCTAGGTACTTTCACATAAAATCTTTTAATCAAATCTGAGACCTGCATAAAGTCTGAGAGAAGTCAATGGGAAGAAGTGTGGTATAGTACAAAAAGTATAGACTTTTATTTAACACACTTGAGTTAAAATCATTCCCTTGAATGTTATCCCAACAAGTCAGTAGCACAATAATTTCTTCTTCCTTAAAATGAACTCAATAATTCCCATTTATAAGATTGAGATTAATGAGAATTCAGTTAAAAGCATATACAATAGCTGCTCAAAAAGTTGCCTTCAATTATACTCCTCTCCTCTTTTCCAAAAGTAAACCAGGGAGTACCAAAATCAGCAATCAAGGTTAAATTTAATGATGTGATCTCATTTCCTCATTATAGGTCTCAAATAGAAGAATCCTGCTCCAGAAAACATTTTAAAATATTTTAAGGACTCACAACCAACTATCAGGTATTAGGAATCAATGTTTAAAAACTACCTATGCATTTTTTCTAAAGTAGTTTCATTCTTTTAAATCTACATCATTCCCACAATTCTTCCCAATCTTGTATACTTATTTGACATACAACTATGAAAAACAAGGACATCTTGATATTTCTAAGAAAACTATAAATGAAGCAATTCTGAAATTTGTTGCCTTGTAAACAGGGAAAGCTGGCAGGAAGCACAAGAACAATAATTTAATTCCTAACTATATTTCTATCAGATATTTCATATTGTCACATGCTTGGACTATTATATGAAAAATTAGACAGTAGTTATTTTAAGTACAGTAAATATGTTCCAAGATTTGTGATGAGAGAGGTCAGTCTCTAAAAGTTAACAAGACTTAATAGCTTAACAATGCCTTTCACTCTGTACACTTTAACAAACCAACAAGGCTATTTTAAAACAACAAAACAGCTGATCAATTTATTAAACTCTTGCCAGCGAAACAACTTTTTTAAAAAAGTTCAAACTGACCTCATATTACACGTTGGGTGAACAACCACAAATTTCTAATTAGGTAGCATTTTAATATTCTTTTATATTTAGGGCTGTTTTCTTGAAATTAGGTTTTTATGATATTATTTTTCTAACATATCTTACACTCTATTTGACTCTGGATATTCTCAGAACTTCCACAAAAACTATGCAGGTTTATTAGAAAGTCTACAAGAGAATTCCCCTCTACTTTAAAAACATACATTAGATGAGCATGATTTGCTTTATCATGGAAAATTTTTTATTTGAAGTTTTGTTACTACCCATTTCCTGTGTTGCACTGTGTCCCCTCTATCTATGGTTATTACTCTTCTTAACTAATACTGGAGATCCTCTACCACATTGAAGGGAAGAAGCCAAGCCTTGATGGATATCATTTGACAGTTCCTGAAAAGTATTTTAGATGGATATTCACATATGCCTTCTTTGATGCTTCTGTCTTTCAAGAAAGTTCACATGACCATATTTTGGAGGAGCCAGATGGTAGACTGAAAGGTAGGAATGAATATCAGATTGAAAGCTAAGAATCAGTTTCAACTCTAAAACTTATGACTTTAGAAGGGTCACTAACTCCCTGTGCCCAAATTGCCCTTCAATGAGCAACTACATGTCTCTGTGTTAAAACCTTTTCCCATTAATTGTTCAATATAACTTAAGTTATACATGCACATAAAGAAAAAAGAGCCAACTGCAAATATGGAAGGAAGAGACTCAATTACACTGAATCCTATTAAATCCCCTCCCTCCTCCCTAAACAGAAAAGCTGAAGGTGATAAAACGCTCTGAGAACTGCCAGGCATCTTCCTAACATTAACCTATTAATCTTTACAACACTCATGAAGCAGATGTCAAGTACCTCTAGTTTTACAGATGAAAGAACCATAAGACTAAGTGATTTCCTCCAAGGTCACACCCAAAGTTAGAGATCAGATTAAACTAAACTCTAGGACTTTGTTCTCTTCATCATTTCTAATCAAACAAACTGTTAGATCAAACAAACAAAAAAAAGCTACAATTATCTCACTCTATATGCTATACTCTACATATATACTGTCCAATTAGGTGGACATGTGGCTAAGCACTTGAGATACAGCTAGTCTAAATGGAAATATGCTGTTAATTGTAAAATATAAACTGAATTTTGAAAACAGTATGAAAGAAATACTATATCTCATTAATTTTTTTTACATGTATTAGATGTTGCAATGGTATTTGGGGTATATTGTATTAAATACAATTTATTGAACAGCACTGGTCCATACTTCTTTCCAAAGACCTCCCAATGAAACACATGTCATCATTAGACCTAAACCAAAAGGCAATTATTTCCTTAGACTTTGTTGTATTCTACATACATTATGTATATAACACAACATAATAACCATATCTGGAGGGGGATAAAATGCCCATAAGTGTTTTAAGAAATACAGGCATATTATGTGATTAACAAATACACAAAACAGACCATTACAGTGTTCTCTAAGGGTAACAAAAGATATTTCTATCTCATTACAAGTATGTGTGACATTGAGTAACTCACAGTGAAGAGAAAGTATGACTTTTCCATTAGAGTCTTATATCATTTCCTTAGGTGGAAAAGAGAAAATATTCCTATTCCTAATGTACATACAAGGGATATCAAAATCACCAGAGGATGCCCATAAGGCACTATAAACTTCTCAAAAAAAAAAAAAAATCTGCCTATGTCTCTATATAGGTATTTTAAAAAAATCACATAATATTCTTCTAATACAGACTCAGCACTTAATCTGATTTTGACTAAAATGGTAAAGATACACAGTAAGGTGGAACAACAATTTTAAAAATAAGGACAACTTCAGAAAATAGTCTGGCAATCTCACAAAAAGTTAAACATAAAGTTTCCATACATGATCCACCAATTCCACTCCCAGGTATATAACCAAGAGAAATGAAAACATACATCCACACAAAAAGTGCACATGAATGTTCATACCAGCATTATGTGTAATAGCTGAAAAGTGAAAACCCAAACGTCACTGAACTGATGAATGGATAAACAAAATGTGGTAAACCCATATGCTGGAATATCATTCAGGCCTAAGAAGGAATGAAGCACTGATACATTCTTGTTACAACATAAATGAACCTTGAAAACATTCCATTACTTGAAAGAAGTCAGTCACAAAAGACCACAAATCATATAATTCCATTTATATGAAATGTCCAGAATCGGCAAATCTAAAAAGCCAGAAAGTGGTTGCCTGGGGCTGGGGTAGTTGGGAAATGGAGAGTGATTGTTCACGAGTACAGGATTCTTTTTGGGGTGGTGAAAATGTTCAAATTTTGACTGTGGCGTTGGTTACACTATTTTGTGAACACACCTGAAGCTTCTTTAAATGGGTGAATTGTATGGCATGTGAATTACATCTCAATGAAGCTGTTAGAAAAATGAAGCCAAAAATCTGGAGGCGGGTGATTACAGGGATTTGTCAAGCACCTAATTGCTATTTTGCTGGACTTTGTTACTTTGTGGTATTCATCAGTTTTTAAGTTTTGTGAATTTTTAAGTCATTCTAAGTAAATGTTCATATTAGTAAAAAAAATTCACAAAACTAAAAGCCACACCCCCAGACACTTAACAGTCCTTCAAACTATGAAACCCACTAAGACATCAACAAACTACCTTAGAGATTGAATAGCTTTCCGAAAAGCCCAAAAAATATCTCAGTCGAGCAAATGTTCCAGTTCAGAAACAGGCCATGGAAATTTGAAGATTTCATTATAAAAATGTACAGAGGGACAACATAAAAACTACTACTCGACCATTCTCTCTTAAAAGCTAAACTCCTGACTCAGATGCAGAATGTAAGTATTAAAAAAACTTATCTACCTAAACTCTTAAAAACTAAAGAGAAATCTTCTATCAAAAATCTCACCGGGATATGTGTGGGTATGTGTGTTTGTGTGACACACTTTATGCAGACTGAGAACCTCTGGAGCAGCTGAATCTAAGACAATGAAGCTTTTTTTTTCTTTTTAAATAATAAAACGTTATAGTGCCATTCCATAGCCCACCCCATCCCCCACTACCACCACCAGCAGGTGGAGGGAAAGGATACTGTAGACTAGAGGATGACAGCTTTGTAAAACCCTTTGGACTTTATATGTAAGAATGCAGCTGGTGGTCTCCTCTCAGGAGGGGGTAAAGAGATTTGAGGACAAGCTGAAACAAGGGGTATCCTTTGCCTGGAAGAGGGCACACCGTGAGCCACATCTTGAATCAGCTATATCCACAGTAAAACACAGGCCGCTGGAAGGCACTGTTAGCATCACCAGGATGGCCTCTCACGCCGGGGGGGTGTTTTTTTCAACGGAGAAGTTGACTCCTGTAGTTTGGATATTAGGGGGAGGCAGGGGTAAAGCGGGAGTCGGAAGACCAGAAAAAATGCCTTTAAGTGGAGACGCCTCAGGCCTCGCTGAGGAAGTTCCATGCCCCAGTCGGTCGCCACACGGTCGCACCCCCAGCCCCCACCGCCCTCCTTCCCGCGGCGCCAGCCGTCGGTGCCCGAGCGAGAGCCAGAATCTCTGCCGCTGCCGGGGAGGGGGCCGGCCGGGCCGGGGCAGAGCCGGCCGCACACGCACGCCTCCTCCGCACTCGCCGGGCCCGGCCTCCCCGCTGCGCGGCCCAGCCCCTGGCACCCGCGTCGGGCCGGCTCCGCGGGGCAGGCCTAGGCCGCGCCGGCTGTACCCGGGCACCTCGCTCCCCGGCGGAGGCGGAGCAGGCCCGACACAAACTTCCCGGCGCGTTAGCACAGGCGTCACGGACGGGCCGGCCCCCAGCGCCATTCCCCCGCGGCCGCCGGCGGCTCCCGCCCCTACTCCCCGCACTCAGGGTCCCGGCGGAGACCGGCCCGAGGCCCACAGCCCCCACCCCTCCGGCGCCCCTGAGTTTACCTCCAAGTCGCGGCCTTTGTTCTTGAAATTCTTGAGCCGTTGGTTGTCCAGTTTCTCGTTGTCCGCCATGGCCGGGCCGGTGACTCCTTCCCCCGCCCGGGCCCCGCGGGATCCGCCCCAACCACCGCGCCGCACCGACACTCCCAGGAACCGGGCCGCCGCCTCAGCTGCTATGCCCGCCGCTCCGCCGCTTCCTTCCTCCTCTCACTGGCCTCCGCCGCGACGTTCTCCTCCTCTCCCCTCCCGCCCTCACCCCGGCGCGACGGCAGCTCCGGCAAAGACAACTGCGGGTCCAGGCGGCGGCAACGGCGGCGGAATGTGCTGCCGGCTGAGAGGCGGAGGCAGCCTCGATCTGAGGGCCCAGGCGCCGCGGCCACGCCCATCGCCGCCAACCCAGCTCGCCGATTGGCCAACTAGGCTCCGGCGCGTTCGACCAATCAGAAGGGGCGATGGAGAGCGGGGGCGGAAAGAGCGAACAGAAAGGGGAAGCGAGTGACGCCGGGAGGAGAGGACTGGGGGCCTGAAAGGTTGGGAAGGGGAGGGGTGCGGCGGGGGCAGGCGGGGAGGGACCACGTGCCTCAGGAGAGAGGGGGAAGAAGCGAAAGAGAAGTAGACGTGAGTGGTTGGGAAGGGGAAGGCGGGGTCGGCGAGTTGGTTTGCTCCGGTTGTCAGGGCAGCCCCAGACGTCGGGGGTGCAGGGTCGAAGCCGAATTAAAGTAACGTTCTTTTCTCTTCGTGTGCGTCCTCTCTTCCAGGGCATATCCTTGCATGCTACGCTCCTTAGCAGGTAGTAGAGCTGAGTCTCGGCTCTACCCCAGGTCGAGAAGCCCTAGCTGCATTCCCTGACAGGGGTCCCTTCCGTCTGAGGGCCGTGTCTTGGGGCCAGGACTGACAGGGCTGACGTGCGTTCAGGAGTCGCAGTGGAAAGCGACAGGGACGGTGAGTGGGAAAGGAAAGGGGATTGTTGGATGGACTTGATTCATCCTTTCTGACAGAGTGCCCGCAACAGATAGGAACTTCGGGATCCTGGGATAGCACCACTTCCTAGGTATTTCGTCTTAGAAAGCTGAAGAAGCTACTTGACCGCAGAGTATTAACTTCTAGAGGGCGGGGCCCATGGCACCTGACATACTAATATAATATTGTAACTCTGTTGGGAAAGGAAGTGAATTCCGAGGATACCATATTTACCGGGAACATCATCAGAGGCAAATGATACAAGACACAAAAGAACATATTCAAAAATTTTGGAAAACTGTACGAGGAAATTATTTTAAAATATATTTAAATAACAACTAGTAGCACCTCAAATGTGCAAGGTTATGTGAAGTAGTAACTCGGAGTAGGAAGCAAGGAATAGAGTCATTAGGTGTGTTTAAACTTGGTAAGATAGAGGGAGGAAACCGTGATACAAACTTCTCCGGGAACTTTGCTGATCTTGTTGGTATGAATTTTTTAGCAGAACAACGTGCAGAAACAAACGTTGCAAATGCCCGTGTTTCTTAGGAAACACTTTTAAAGTCATAGGAGGGAAAAAATTTAAATTTAAAAAGGAAGAATTCAGTGGGTTTAACCAACATAAACGACTGAGTTTCCTTTGGGGGAGAGGGAATGAAGAGAGCTGGAGTACTTCAAGAGGCCTTGGACAGGATGTTATAATGGGGGAGGGGAAGGTAAAAACTGAGGAGCAGGGTAATACCTTTGAATTTCACAATACTGTGTATATTTTCAGCTGGAGTATAGCAAACAGAAGCTATGAAGCCTGGAAATAATTCACACAGAAGGTTAACTTGAATGTAAACTCACTGCGGATCTTAAAATATAAGTGATGAAGTTTATTATAAATTGTTATTCCCCAAAGACTCATTTAATTGAGGTAACATTGTATTTGTGTGCTAGAGCACTGATGTTTTTCAAAATGAGTTTAGGATAAGAAAATTCACTTGAAGATCTGCAATATATGTGTATTTCCACCATCGTGGATTTTGTCATAAGCAGGGTGCAAGAAAACAAACCACTGGTGAATTCTTCCTCTATGATTAGAAGTTATCCTGTCAACATGCATGTATAGATAAATATTTTGTACTTTTTGGAATAAATGTCACGGATGCTTTCATGATAAAGTTTGTAGAATTGTCTACTGTGATATGTCTTCATGTCTCCCATCTACCACTGGTTGTCTCTGATGATTAAACAACTCAATATTCTCTCAGCAGAATACTCCTAAAAACCCGAGAGAGATGCAATACAAGTAGAAAATAGCCACAACTTGTAATTTTATTTTATTTATTTACTGTCTTACTAAGGTCTGGCTTTCTCTCTGGACAGTAGGCTCTCTGAAGTCAAGGATCATATTTTTTGTTCTTGTTCACTATTGTATATCCAGTAACTAGTAGTACTTGGCATATAGTATGTACTCAGACTGTTTGTCACTGAATCAAGCTTTATTAACTGTTATGTCCCTGAAGTTGAAAAACAACACTTCTTGATAAAAATGTGCATTGAGTTATAATTGCTTCTAATTTACACTGAGTTCCTACTGTGAATTCTTGATTTGGTGTCATGCTCATTCCAGGGTTAAAGTTTAGGGAATAAATCAGACATAAATTTTAGGGAAGAATCCCCTACATGTTTAAAAGTAGTGATGATATACTTTGTTTTACTTTGTTAAGACAAGCAATTATCTTTAATTATAATTCTTAGGCAGTCTGTTTCTTGGCCTAAATTTTTCACTTGAAATTGTCACTACTCGTTTGCCAACAAGTTTACATGTTTAGTGTCTCTACTTCCAGTTATTTCCAGACAGAAGATGCAGAATTTATTAAAGGGGAAAAGAAGTTCTTCAGGGAGCTTCTTAATAACTCTAAGTGCAGATTGGCAACATAATTGGCAAGATATAGTAGATCTAACTCTGGTTAGGAGGTTTCAGAAATTTAATTTGCTGAGCTAAGGAAGTAGTAAAATGCAGAATCATTAATACCCTGTCAACATTATCTTAGTTTGGGCTGCTACAATAAATTACCATACACTGGGTGGCTTAAACCACAAACATTTACTTCTCCTGGTTCTGGAAGACATGCAGTCCAATATGAAGGCAGATCTGGTGTCTGGTGAGGACTTGTTTCTTGGTTTGGAAATAGCTGTCTTTTCATTGTATCCTATGTTGGAGAATAGCCAGAGAGAAAGCATTCTTGCCTCTTCAAATAAAGGCCCTAATATTACTCATGAAGGCAATACCGTCATGACTTCGTTGCATCCCAAAGACCTCACCTCTTTTTTTTTTCCTTTATTGAAGTATACTTTCCGTATCATGCGTTTACTCCATTTTAAGTGTACAATTAAATGATTTTCAGTGAATTTACCGAGGTATACAGTTAATTACATAAATCAGTTTTGAGGAATTCCTTTCCCCTATTGAGACCCCTAATTCTGCTCCCCAACTACTTTTCAAGCATATCCCACCCCTCCACTTATAGTGTATACTTCTAGCATATAATTTACCTTATTACTCTGTTTTGTTAGTAAATCCCACCCTGCTGGGGCATGCATGGAGCTTGTTAAGTATTCACTGTATTATAGTAATTTAATATAATTGGATAATATTAAAATTAATAAATACAGAAGTATCACCCCATAATCCTGTGACCAAGGAGAGAGAACTGGAACCAGAGATCTTCATCTTTCCTCAGGGCTGGGTTCCAATTTTGTCTTTATAGATAGTTTTGTAGAAAGGACATTATAAATTTTCACTCTGTTCCCAGGATAGTAAATACCACAAAGAACAGATGGGAAGCATGGCTGCTTCTGGTCATGATAAATTCTCCTAATGGGGTGAAATATGTTAGAACATTTGGAATTATAGCAACAGGGATTCCTTTATTTGAACTAGAAGAATATTAAAAATGAGATTAAGCAAGTTTTTACTTACACTTACTATGTCCTGTTTCTCAAGGGTTATGCATTGAAACTACTGATGCAAACTTTGTTTTTCCATTCTTTCTGTACTTCTTCAGACCAGATGGAGACTATGCATCTTCACTTAATGGTGGAAATATTAAAAGCATTGAAGGAAATTCATCTGGACACTTACCAAAGTTCTGCCATGAGTGTGGGACTAAATACCCTGTTGAATGGGCCAAGTTCTGCTGTGAATGTGGCATTCGAAGAATGATTCTGTGAACAGAATCCCAAAAGAAAAAGAGCCAAGTTCAGAGTTTTATGGTTATTGCTGCTTGGACAACTAGAGCACTTCCTCTAGTTATTTTCTGCTAAAAATATTCAAAATACCTTTTCCAGTAATTTTTGGAACATAATCTTTTGGCCATGTAATGTGTGTGTGTGTATATATGTGTACATATATTGTATATAATAAATACCTGATACCCTCCCTGACTGTGCCCTTCAAGGAAATATTCACTTATCAGAAATAAATGGAATCATTAATTTAGGTATTATTAATACTTTTCTGTTGTTTTAAAGCACATTAAGTGTACTTCCACAAACTTTCGTACTCTAGTGCTTAGTCCTTCAGGCTTTAGGATAATCATAACTTTGAACAAAAATTTGAGTAAGTATTTCTATTGTGCCTGTCTTCAGGTACTATTATAGTAGATGGATGCTGGGAATTTTGTAAATGAAAAGAATGTTTTTAGTTACTATTAGGTATGGGAGGTCATTTTCCTGTTGAGCTCTTTAAAACTTGTTTTATAAGTCCGAAAAAATAATAGAGGAATAAAACTCCTATTATACAATTTAAAGATCTTTGCTCGTTCTGTGAAAATGCCATTTCCTTTTGAGAAACATACACGTAAGACTAAAAACAAATATATCCTATTTATAATGAAATGATTTCATTTTACATCTGTGTATTAGTTGAACATGTATTCTTTCTGCTTCCAATTGTGTTTTCAGGTTTCACTTTTTTCCCCCATAACCTATCTGAAGAGTAGTTTTAATTAACTAGTTCATTTTTTGTAGTATTTGAAAATGTAATTATTTAACTTAAGATGCCCAAAATCCCTTGCAAAATCTTACATGTTTTTAAAAATTTAACTTTTTGTATCTGAATTTAGAAGAAATTATTTTAATGCATTTTAAAGCACACCACCTCACCTAATAAATAGTAGTTATGCAATTATTAGTGCAGAGCATGCAGGTAAAAAATATTTGAATTTTAGTTCACTGAAGTAGTTAAATGTAGTTATGATAGGTTAAGAGAATGTCTAAATTTCCTACTCAGTTTCTTCTTTAGTGTTTAATGTTGAAACGCCATTCACGTCACAATAAAAAAACCATTGATAATGTATTAATGCATAGCTCACTTATTATGTAATCAAACATACACAGAAATTTTTATGATTTTTTCTCTTTAACTCGACCAAAATATATCTTTTCATCATCATTGTCACTTTCAGTGTAATAGTGTTTAATAGATCTCCTTGATGGCTTGTGCAGCTATATTCAGTAATTCTGTAGTGTTCTCTTTCAGTTACACCTGAGAGAGCTTTGATCTTATTATAAAAGTACAAGCAAATCTTTTAGATTCTATGTAATTTTTAGCTTTTTGTTTTTTATTGTGATCAACTATAAGTATCAATGTAAAGATTTTTGGCTTAGAATTTCTCTGATATTTATTTAGCTTTTTTCCGTTATTTTTTGTTTGATCTGGGGATATAAATTTAGTGGTAATAGGAATTGTCATTATACTTATAGTTTCTTTACTGATTTTTTATTCGTTTTTTTTCCCCAGTTATCTTTGTTCAGTCATATTGGTGAAAAAAAAAATAGTTCAACTAGAATAAAGTGTAGCAAATTTAGAAGACTAATGTACATATTAAATTTCCATTTTAATAACTCTGTCCTAATTGTTATAAATCATATGAAGAAGACCTTTAAACCCTTGTTTTATCTAGGACTGAGCACTATTTTCTTTCAAATATTTTCTAAGACCACATAATTTTTTGTCTGCTCAAGGAAGGGGTAGATAAATGAGTTTAAGTTAAATAATTGGCACATATTTGTTTCTCACTGAATTTTACAATAGCAAATAAATGCTATACCACATGGAAATGAGATGGTAAGAAATCATCCAATTCCAGAGCTCAGATTTTTGCAAACAGTAGGTAAAATATATTTATGACTTATAAAACATGTTGTGACAATGTATTTAAATATACTGCATATTTTATTTTCATGTTGATTTGTGCAATAGTTTAGTTTTTAAGTAATCTTCCTATGCATCATCATTATTTTATTTTTATTTATTTTCACAAGTATTCGACTGTGGTAGAATAAAAAATGATTGTAAGCTTCAATTAAAAATGTAAAAATTGCTTAAATATTCTGAAAGTAAAAGTAAGATTATTGTGGCTATTATTGTTTCTTGTCCACCAAATGTTTTTTTTATTGCAAATGACATCTTCACTTTTGAAGCTATTCAATAAAGACTTGAAGCACAAAATACTAGTTGGTATTCACTGATGTCTTTTAGCCAGACATAGCTAGAAAGATAGGAACCCACTGAAATATAAAGAAAGTATGCAACATCAAAAATACAGATTTTTTAAAATGA
Organism: Lepilemur ruficaudatus; assembly: GCA_963574885.1. Classification (NCBI taxonomy): domain Eukaryota; kingdom Metazoa; phylum Chordata; class Mammalia; order Primates; family Lepilemuridae; genus Lepilemur; species Lepilemur ruficaudatus. Next base: position 9,764 of record CAUYRT010062131.1, on the reverse strand, counting down.
GAAAGCTATAGTTTTATACCATCAACTTTTAAAAAATGTATTATCTTTTTGGATTGAAGTGTTTCATGACTTCAGAGTATTATAAATATATGTTTTCATTAAAGTTTTTTGAGGCATGGAAACATTTTCTTCATGGCCAATAAAATTTAGCAATTGAAAACATTAGTGATATGAAGTTTAATAGGAAACATGGACATTTCTAGTTAAGTACTATAAAGTTTAATGGCTATTTGTGGTGAGTATTTAGTGATTTATGTATCTCCATATTTAAACTTTAAAAAGGAGTTATCTAGTAAAAATTATCAGGTTAGACATGTTTAATTTGTACTCAATTTTCCTTTGTCTAGAGGGGAACACTTACGAGTTAAAGTTCAGGAAATGAAAAAATAACAGATGTACACTGATACAAAGAGTCAACAGAGCTTTTGAGTATTTTCATTCCATGTATACATGTATGTATTTTATATGGTAAGTATATTTTTAGTACTAAAGTAGGTTGTTTTTTTTTTTTCCATCTGACTATATTATTGAATAGAGCAATGGAGAATTACTAAAACAAAGTTAATGATAGCCAAACTCATTTTCATGTAGAAAATTTGTAGTTAAATATTCAGGATGCTCCTTATTTAACACACTGCCCATTAGAAAAAAAAATGTTTTCCTTGGGTCCACAGTGTTTTATTATGAAAATAGAATAAAAACTTTGGAAACAAAATGATCCTTCTAATTTAATGAAAAATTTGTTACTTTTTATTCTTTTCTGTGCTTGAGTTAAATGCAACTTGAAAAAATAGTTCTCGTGGCTCCCAAGGTGAAGAGATATATGAGTTACATATGCTTCACAGTGCCCTGGGCTCAAAACTAGTGTGAGTTAAATAGAACTCATATGGCAGTTAATGTGTAAGTACAATTTTGCTTAGCTTATATGTGAATTGCTTTTTTGCCACTAGAGGGTGCTTTTGGATAATTTAATACTGCTAGCTTCCAATTATTATTTTAAAGGTCTCTCAGCAATATAGATAGGTATGATTTTTTTTTTTTTGACCATATGAAATCACAGAGACAAAGGGTAGATTTTTGGGGATTTTAATAATACATATGTTAATATCTTAGAAACCTAGTTGAGCTTATTTGTGTCACCAGCATTGTAATAACTGATAGAAATATTTAATAGTTACACTTCACAATATTTTGTTAGCAAAATTACGCATCTAAAGCATGCCGTATTCGCAGCACAATTCACAATTGCAAAGATATGGAACAAACCTAAGTGCTCATCAACTGATGAGTGGATAAAGAAAATGTGATATACATATAGCATGGAATACTACTCAGCCGTTAAAAAGAATGAAGGGATGTCTTTTGCAGCAGCTTGGATGGAACTAGAGGCCATTATTCTAAGTGAAGTAACTCAGGAACAAAAAATCAAATATCATGTGTTCTCATAAGTGGGAGCTAAGGATGCATGGTTATACAGAGTGACTTAGTGGACATTGGAGATTCAGAAGGGGGAAGGTGGGGGGGTGCAGGATGAAAAATTACCTATTGAGTACAGTGTACGCTATTCAGGTGACAGGTACACTTAAAGCCCAGACTTCGCTTTACAATTCATTCATGTAACCAAAAACCATTTGTGCCCCTTAAATCTATTAGAATTTTAAAAAATAAAGCATATCACTCATGCACATTACCAAATACTCTTTTAAATATCACTTTACACTCATATTTATGCACCTAAAGCATATCATATTCACAGCACAATTCATCTTTTGAAAATCGTATGTTTGGTGAATTTTCTGTATTAAACTTCACTGCTTCAAAATCATAAAGTTTAGTTTTCCATCCTTTCTTACAGCTAGAGTAGTCATGTGGCTTGAGACTACTGCTCAGACTTGAATTCTGAAACAAGTAAGGTGGAGCAGATACTGTGCAGTCTGTGCTTCCTAGTGAGTACTAGGAAATGTTAGTTGTACAACAGTTTAGTAAGTTATAATCTCCTTTAAGAAACTAGTATTTCATCTTAGTTGTACAACCATTTAATAAGTTTTAATCTTTTAAGGATACTAATGTTTCATCTTAGTTGTACAACTTAGTGATAATTTTATTTAAGATAGGATCTTTCTTTTCCCCAATGCTCTTGCTTAACATTACCTAACATGAGAGTGGGAGCTATTTAAATAGTAGCTAATAAGTGGACCAACTAATGTAAAGTGCACAAGCTAAAGCTTTATACTTACCTTTAAAAAAAATGCTTAATTTACTCTTCATGCTATGAAATGCTGGGGATCAAGAGAATAAATAACATGTGATTAAGTCCCTGCCCTCAAGTTGATATAACTTATTTGAAGGGAATGATATATAAACAGGTAATTACAACTTAGGGCAGAAGGAAATGGTTTATTTTGATGGAACTTTTCTTTATCATGAAAGTACCAATAAAGTGCCGCAGAAGTATTAAAGAGGGACACAAGTTATACAGCTGACCATTTTCTATTTTTTTTCTTCTCTGTTTTAATGCTTAGGCAGAGACCTGAAAGAATATGAACAAGAACCACATTACCTTTTAGCGGGGAAAAGGGAAGTGGCAGTGGAAAGAATGTGCCTGTGGTGGCACCTGTTGGATTTGTAAAATGTGAATAGCTTCTACATCCTGAAGACTGAGGAAAAGCAACACTGAGTAAAAGTTACTGATAATTCCATCTGGTCAGTCTTATATCCCATAACTTAGTCCTCTCCTCCTTTCCCTCTTCGCAAACACCTTTATTTCTGAGCTTATTTTGAATTTGCAACAGTTAGGCTGGGGATAGGAGATAGCCAGTAATGTTGAGTACTGCTGCGTACACTTGACAATGAAATGCTGATTTTCACTCATCAAATCAGCCGTATTAAATTATAAAACTGAAAGCCTGCCATGGGGTATTAAGATGAAATTTAAGGTGGAATTTATTTCCACCTTATTTAGTTATGGTGGAAATATAAATTTATAATAATTTTTGAAAAAGTTGGCTAAATTTACTTTAAAAACCTTTAAAATATTTATGCCTCATAACCTAGTAACTTTATTTCTACAACACATTTCTTCTTAGGGAAACAATCTGAAATATAGAAGAATATTTATGCAGAACATGATTAATAATACTATATAGTGATAAAAATTGAAGAAAATTTAGTAAATTAGTCATAAAAGCAATTTTAAATAATTTTAATGGCATAACAAGGCTATGCTTTATTGCTAAGAGGAAAAATTAAAATAGTGCATGTGTATAAAATATGATTCCAATTATGTAAAAAAGTATACAGATAAAGGCTGGAAATATATTCCTCAGTATATTGTGCTCATTTTTACTAGATGATATTTAGTAAGTTATATTTTCTTTAAAGTTTTTATATTTTCAATTTTTTATTTTAAAGGCATGCATGTTTTATAGTCTTTAAAAAGCAGAGAGTGGTTTTTCAGAATTGATCACTCTCATGTGACAATATTTTATCTAAAATTGCTACCTCTTCCGTTGTTTTCTAACATTCACAGATGTAGATGATACCCTTGTATCAGTTAAGCTAGTTTCTTGTTATAATACCTTTATTGCTGAAAGTGGTCTTGTCAAATCTAGGTATAATTTTAAATGAAATTAATTTATTTTTCCTAAAATTCATTCAAGAGAACACTTTAAAGTAGGGTTTTTGGGTTTTATAATATTCTTGCCCTTTTTATCACCTATGATTTGAAGAGTCCAAGAAATCAAGTAAAGTTTTACTTCATAAAACATACAATAAAAATTAACCTTGATCTAAATATTTACAAGGTGTTTTGCCATGCTGTTGTTGAGCTGGGGGAAATATATGTATATCTCTATATATCCATATCTATATCTATATATGAAACATTTAGATCTGTTTTCACATATTTACCTATTTAAAACTTAAAAAAAATCTTATTTTCTTCTATTATTTTGGTCAAGAAGAATTCTTTAAGAGTCAGAAAAGTTTTAAAAGTATATATATTTTACTACTCTCCCCAAACTTCAGTCCTTATAGGGAAAACTCACATAAACTCTGTAAGAAACATTAGGAATTTAAAAGTTCGTTTTAAACACTAATTATTCAACTGTGACATGCTATTCAATTAACTATTAATTTGAAATTTTAAAACAATAGGTTTTTCAATAATGTCGTAATAAAGACGAAATCAGAGCATCATTTGAGTGAGCAACATGTGTGCTAGACTAGTCTGTACCCTCCCTGAGGCACCATATTCTCATGGTCTTCTCTTTCAGCAAACATGGTCATGGTTCTCCCTCTTGTTTCAAGAAAGCGTTTCTCACTGATACTATTACCAGAAAGCTATTTTTGAGGGGGAGGGGTCTTATTCATTGGCTCAGATACTTTACCATAGTTTAAGTAGAAAACACTGGACAATATTAGAAATTAAACACCACCCAAGTCATATCTACTAATGAAAAATTATCTTGATGTGGACGCTTTTCACAACTAAATTTTGGTATTTGTCTGTAATGGGCATTTATCATGCTTGTAGTTAGCATCTTTTGAAAATCCATGTTTGGTGAATTTTCTGTATTAAACTTCACTGCTTCAAAATCAGAGTTTAGTTTTCCATCCTTTCTTACCGCTAGAGAGTAGTCATGTGATTTGGGACTACTGAACAGACTTGAATTCTGAAACAAGTAATGTGGAGCAGATACTGTACAGTCTGCATTTCCTACCGAGCACTGTGGAGTTTAGTGGAGAGACAGTGAACTGCAATGGTAGCAGTGGCAGAGAGTCAAGAAGTGACACCCTTATTGCAAGATGTAGCCTGTTCCCCATGACAGCACTTTAGCTGACTATACTCCACTGGAGTAGTCAGTGATTATAATTTGGGCATTGTTTCTGCCTGAACAGCCTCCAAACTTGACTATCTGGCTCTCCCAGGGATTCTGTGAATTTCCCAATAGCTTTTAATAAAATCCTTTTTGTTTAAATGAACTAGACAGGGATCTGCTATTTGCACTCAAAAACTCCTCAACAAATAAATTTGGTATAATCTTGTGCTTCCCTTTTAAAATGTCTGTGTAATGGGGGAAATATTAAAACCATATTATACCAGAGAGAATCTTCAATATGCCAAGTTAAGACACCTTTCTTATCCCAATCATAGTGTTAGATAATCACAAACTGAATTTTAAGAAATATGCTTTGAATATGATTATACCTATCTTGCAGAACTAATTTAAGGATTATCAGTAATACATATGAAATCTTTGCCGTAATGTCTGATACTTAACAGACTCTCAGTAAAAGATATCAAGTATTTATTATATAATTTTGGTTATATGTGCATTGTAATGCACATATGTAATATATTGATCAAATACTTATTTAATTCCTGTCAGGCAGTGGATTATTCTAGGTGCAGTGAACAAAGCAGTCAAAAATCCCTGCCCTTTTGAAGTTCACATTCTAGTGGAGGAAGAGTGAAAATAAAGACAACGAATAAGCAAATGTGCTTTATATTAGATTGTAACAACGCTATGGAAAAAAAGCAGGGGGGAGTGTTAAATGAGTGACATGACAAAGAATGGAAGTGAGTTACAACTTTAGGTGAGGTGTTTAGGAATGATTTTATTGAGAAAGTGATATTTGAGGATAGACCTGAAAAAGGGGGTGAGCCATTATTTATCTTTTTTGTTTCCTGCGCTTAATTGTTTATTGTATTATTTCCCCTTATTTTGTAGTGCTTTCTGTTAAAGAGTATTCAATATGGTTGAAATGTGCAAGTGGATAAGAGAGGAAAGAGTATTTCATGCAGAGGATAAAATAAGTGCAAAGGCTCTGAAGTGGTAGCCTAGTACCTCTGGAATGGTGTGTACGTGGAGGAGGTGTGTAGAAAATTAATTCAGGTAATCAGGCAGCCAGGTTGTGTCTGCTGTAGAGGCCGTTAATGTCTTTGGCTTACTCAGAGTAAGCCAGCTTGAACATATAATCTGAATGTATGTTCTCTGGCCCCTAAATTAGTGAGATTAAAGCAAGGGAAAATGGTTGTCTCATTCCTCCCTAAAGTGGCCACATGTATTGATCAAATTAAGTATTCTTAGCACTCAGCTTTCAGAAGAGTATTAATATTACACTACCTAATGTAGACGTGGAGCAAATGGAAACTCTCTCCCCCACTTGAGTATAACACAAAAGGAGCAGTCTCCTCACTTCACAGTAAGTGCCCTCCAGTCTCTAATCTCCCATCCTTACACCCGCTTATTAGAAATAAGGCCCTATTTTCTATTGACTCATCTACTCTGTCTTGCTGAGGAGGCAAAGTTTAGTCATTAATTCTACTTAATATAGTACCTAGTGTTCATAAACAAACTTGTCTTTCATTTTTATTTCCTCACTCATCAATGTTAAATAATCTCAGTAGAACCATCATACGTAAGGGACAGAGATTCTTCTAAGTAATCTTGAGAAAAGGGATTTGACAGAAGGCACACGTGGTTTAGAACTGGAAGGTCATTAGGTCCTGAGAAGTGTCCGAAGATTGTCTACCTGTCGGCCTCTATGCTTCTCTTAGCTCATCTGTCCGTTTTCTATTATCTGACTTCTTCACTCACTACTATGTGTCTCTTTTGTCCTCTACTCCTTCAGCTTGCCAGTGCCCAACTTAATTAAATTTCATAACTTCCTATTTCAGGCTGATAAATACATATCAAAATTTTCTGATGATAGAGTGATGAGTAGTTTAAAAAGGCAAATTCAATGCACCTGTTATTTGCATAATACCGACTTCAGAAAGTAAGTTGATAGAAGCTTGGCTGGCAGAGTTATGCAGAAGATAAATTAAGAATTTAAAAAGTGAGATTTCAAAAGTTTCTGCATTCACAGAAGGCATGATCTCTATTTTGCAGATGTCATGACTGTCTATATAGAAAATCTCAATCTACAAAAAGCTAGAACAAGTAAGTTTAGTGCAATCATAGGATACAATGACAAGATACAAAAGTCAGTCATTCTTATATGCCAGCAATGAACTGTATGAATTTCAAAATACCATTTCTAATAGCACATATGTACATTCACATCAAAATAAATAGTTATGCATACATCTAACAAACTATGTGTAGGATGTATATGCTGAAAACTATAAAACACTAATGAGAGAACCTAAAGAAGATCTAAATAGAGAAATATACCATGTTTCTTAATGCAAAGGATAAACGTAGTGAAGATGTCTATTCTCTCCCAATTTAATTTATAGACTTGAGGTAATTAGTCAAAATTCCAACAAGCATTTTTACTGATTTCACAGGCTGATTCTAAAATGTATATGGAAGGCAAAAGAACTGGAATAGCCAAAACATCTCTGAAAAAGAAAACAAAAATTGGAGGACTCAAATGACCCAATTTCTAGACATATTATAAAGCTATAGTATTCAAGACAGTGTGATATTGGAGAAAGGATAGACACATAGATCATTGGAAGCAAATAGAGCACCCATAAATATACCTGCACAAATACAATCAACCAAATTCTACAAAAGTGCAAAGGCAATTTAGTTGGGAAAGCATAATCTTTTCACACATGGTGCTGAAACAATTGGTACATATGCAAAAAAAATGAAGCTTGATACAAACCTTACATTTTACACAAAAATAACTCAGAATGAATCATGGACCTAAATGTAAAATATTAATAAAAACTATAGAACTTGTGGAACAGTGATTTCAACTGGAGATGCTTTTGTTTCCCAGGGACAACATATGGAGACATTTTTGATTGTCACTACTTGGGAGGGGATTCTACTGGTGTCTAGTGCGTAGAGACCAGGAATGCTGCTAAATATCCTACAGTGTACAGCACAGCTACCTGCACAAAAAAGAATGTTAATTTCTTAATTTGGGTAAATATACCATGGTTATCTACATTTCCCTTAATGGAAAGGAAACTTGGTAAAGGGTATATGAAAATAGTCTGTACTGTCTTTGCAGCTCTTCTGTACATCTGAAATTATTTCAGAATAAAAAAGTTAAAACTTGTGTATCACCACTTTAGGGCAGTAGAGTACTTCAAAGTCAAACATTTGATAATTTCATAATTTATTTTTATGAAGACATCATGGACTGTAGCTGACATTGTTTTGATGTCTTGCAAAATCACTTTAATTCTTTGATGAAATTTATGAAATGTGTTAACATTGCCAGTCATGGCTTTATGTTGAAAATTTGAGAACAAAATATTTTCAAGTGTCTCCTCTTTGAAGGGGTGTTCCTCTTTTATCTAACTTAAAATCTTTCTCCACCAATCTTTCTGATTTCTCATAGAACTTGTTTTCTGAAATAATTTTGTTCCTTTGTTATTGACTATTTCCTCTCCTGGAGTATATGCTCCGTGAAGTCAGGGACTTTGTTGTAGCCCTGGGACCAGAACTGGCACATTAGGGATGGATGCTTAAATTCTTGTTAAGTAAATGAATTATCTGTGTTTGAGTTGCATCTTCCCATTAATTAGTCTGTATTCAAAAGCTGGAGCTTCTTTAAACTCCCACTTAGCTGTGAACAGATCAGTCCTTATCCTGGTATCAGGTAATTTACCCAGAGTGAACATAACACCTGTTTCTTAAGCAGAAAGATGCACTGGCTTACACATTAAGACTTTTCATGGCAAAAGACAAATTCATACTTTTTCAAAAGAAAAGTTAGAAAGGAAAAATTTTATACTTTTGTGGCAGAGCATTCTGGCTCTATTAGAAGGCTTTTCCTCACCTGGTTGGATGCTCTGCAAAGTGAGCTTTTTCCATTTATGATAGTATCTGGACCACTTCCAGAATATATTATAAGGTTTTCTGTCCAATTAAATTTTTAGGTAAAATGTTCTCATATGAATCAGATTATTTCAAATGTAAGAAAATTTGTGATAAGCATTGAAGGTGGAATTTGGCAAACATACGTCCATCTCTTACATGGCAGCACATGGAAGGTTTTATTAAGAATTACTTGTTGAGCTGAGCAGTGGAGACAAGCATGAGCTCCACCTCAGAAGGTATGGGAAGGCTTCAGAAAGGATGGGACCCTTAGACTCTGTCTTAAAGAAAAAGGAATAAATCATCAAGCAAGAGTAGCAAACCCTAAATTGTAAATGTTTCCACTTGTCTTAACTCTCTTCATGTAAAATATGCATAGAAATTAGTTCACTTTTAGAATAGTATCTTGTAGAACACTAACCTCAATTTAGAAAATTTGGGCCTTATACAGAAAAATGCACTTCTTTCTCACCATTTTGTATGTGGAGGATGCAAAACAAAGCCTACCTTATTACACAAACAAAATAATCATTTAGCATCTTTCTCAAATATTTAGCTAATTTTGTGGGTCTAGGTGAACAAATATATCTTTATATTTAGACATTAAAAGCTGTTGGAATTGACAATTATCGATGCACCTACCTATTGTGTTGTCCTAAAATATTTTCATAGATTCTGTTACTTGGTCAGAATCAGAGCTGAGAGATGTTCACAACAAAATTTAGAAATCAAAGAAAATTTCATGGAGATTTGGAAAACACAAAGCTGTGGGGTCTGTATTAAATTAGTTGTGTTTTATATCCTATCATAGTTGTGTTTTATTGTCCTATCATAGTCATCTTTTTTTTAATTTCAGCATATTATGGGGGTACAACTGTTTAGGTTACATATATTGCCCTTGCCCCCTTCTTCCCCCCCAAGTCAGAGCTTCAAGCATGTCCATCCCCCAGACAGTGTGCATCGCACTCATTATGT
>CAUYRT010062130.1:0-29593 GCA_963574885.1 Lepilemur ruficaudatus | reverse complement strand
TTTTCAGATATCTTATTCTTGCACTTGCATTACCTGTTGTCTATCATACAAAAATATGAGTTTCTTTTATTTTATTGAGTGGTTTTTGTCCTTGTTGTTTGGTTCTTTAGTTGTTATTATTTTATTAATCTTTTTTTTTTTTGATGAGAGAATGAGCATAGTTCCATTTAATACCAGAGCTGACAGCAGAACTCCTTCTTTCTTGTTTATACTTTCTCTTTCAACAAAAGTCTAAATCCCTTATTACTTGCAATCTGGATTTCTACAGTGGCCTTTGGAATGATCACCTTGACCATTCAGTCTCCACATCCTCCCCCAAGTATCCTTCAGATTACTACCAGATTAGTCTCCCATTTATACCCCTTTCTTCATACCATTTCATTTTTTAAAAAAAATTTATTGATTCTCTCTTACTCAGGATATTTCATAAAATATGAACTTTTGTGCCTAGATTTCAACTTCTTTGCCAACAGGCTCTTCTCAAGCATATTTTCTTCTCCCTGTGTATACTATCTCTCTACTCTAGGACAATGGATCATTTTACATTCCTAATACCATATGTACTATGACTTCAGTTAGGATTTCTTAATTTTTCTTTTAACTTATACAATTCCATTTATTTTTCAAGGCCTGACTCCAGCATTTTACTTTCTGTCATCCAGGGCCCTGTGATACTGTTAGGAAATTTTCTCCCTCCCATTTAACATGAGAAAATGCACTGCTCCCTGGGTCTCCTGCACAGCAATTCCCCTGGATTCTCTTAAGACTGGGTATGATCCAGGAAAATCAAAGACTACAGGCCCATGAGATTCTGGCTTCTGCCTAGAGTATTTGAGCAATTCTCTCAGCAAAGGTGACTCTCTCCTTGTTAGAAATTCTCAGTCAGTCTAATAAAATGAATTCTATTCCATAATATTTTTATATAGCTAAATATTATCAGACATAGTACTTCTTAGGAATTCAGCCTCATTTGGTTATTCTATCCTGTCACCCAAAAGGTTGCAATCTAAAATGAAATATGCATTGAAAATACATGGAGCAATTAAAGGACAATAAAAGATAGTTTACAAAAGAATATATACTTTTCTTCAAAAAAGGAGTATCGTGGATACCAGCTAAAGGCCTGGGTGTTTATGCAAACTATTTGAACCTTGTGCATCAATAATTCTTGATTCAAATTTTGGCAAGATATGGGCATCTGTGGTTTCAAGTACTTTCTGCAGCAAGTCATGACAGAAATACCACTGGGGCAGCTTTTCTTGTTTCAGTGCTTGCAGAATTTGGAATTGAGAAGATATAAGAAAAATAAACAGAGAAGAGTGTGCATGTGTGCATGCATGTAGGAGCAACCACACACTATGTTTACTCTTTCAGAAGGCCCTACAGAGATTCCCAGGGCGGAATGTAGAAAGATTCAAGAAGCTCCTTCTCTTTGGTCAAAGTGTTTGCTACTTTGTTATTTGGTCCCACAGATTCTTGCTCAGTGTTTACTGCTCTCATAGTTGCTGGATTGTGTATTAACAGAACTCCCCCCAAACTAGTGCCTTCTCTGTGGATAATTCTGGTTTCAAAGATAACCATAAAATCTAGAACTGCATTCCAAATAGTTTTTTTTTCTGGCAATAATAATTCCAAAATTTTGTACTGTACGTGTATACACTGGATGTTAATTTATGTGTGTTGTGCATGTATATACGTATGCATGCGTATGTATGTGCCTGCATAGGCGTGTGAAGAACCAAACACTAGCTTTCATGTAGAGAGAAACGCTGCCAAATAAGTATGCATATAAATTTCTATTTATTGAAAATGTAACTATTATAGCAACATAAAAAATCAATGTTTGTCCAATTATTTTCCGCAGGCAGTATCATGCATTGCAGCATAGTTTCTCGTTAGATTAAATCAAACTGTTCTTAAATACCATTTTACCAGCTGTTACTGGATAAAGGGTGAGCAGAACAGTTTGTAGTAGCAAATATGTAGCTTTCTGGCACATGTTCTTGCCAACATTGCTACAGCTGTGTATATTGTTTATAAAAAACAAATGCCCTTAGTGGTTTTCCTTACATTTTATTGAAGTACATTTTTTTTTCCAGAATAATTTCAGTGTTTCTTAGGGAGAAAAAATGTTGGTTAAGCCTGTAAAATAAGTCAAATTCAATCCATAATTGAAACTATTTTAGGCTTTAATTTAGAATACAATGTGAGAATTAGAGCACTGAAAGGTAGATGCATCAAAATAGAATGAAATTGATTTCCCAATTTCCCCAAGTAGATTTTTATGTATCAACTTCTCAAAAATATTCGGTTTAAACTGGGATCTCATCAAGTAGTTAATAGTCCGAGCTTCTTAAACGTTGACCCAATATAACATTGAAAGGACATACTGCCCAACATTTTGCCTTATTTCCCAGTTTTAAATATTTTTTCTTAACCTTTGTGAAACTTTTTTTCTACAGAGAAGAAACTGAAAGACCCAGATGCTTAAGAGTTTTGACCAAGATTATACAACTTATTATTAGACAGGACTGCCAGGTCTCATAAATTCCAAGGGTACCATTTATATTAAGAAAATGAAGTTTTGTTATTGGAAATAGAGTATAGACTGGAACATCTGCCTTCAATTCCATTCACTTTGACCATATCCTGCTGATCAACAAAGTTTTTATAAGTCATAAGGCACAAGAGAAATACAATGTGTTAATATTCTAAATTATGACAAAATGAAATTTTAATGTTGATTTTTATGAAGGCATTGCAAAGAGCATTGAGATTCCAAGCAACTGAGAAGTCATCTTAAGCATATATATATTAGATGTTTGAAAAGAGTAATTATTTTCTCATTTTACCATCAACTTTTTCTTCTCTTACCTTTTTTATCATTCTTCTCTAAAATTTTAGTTTTTCCATGACAAGCATATTTATTCTTATTATTATTATTTTACAAAGTATAAGAATGTGTTTGCCTAGCTAAACAGAAAGCTTATATTGCCCTATCCCATACTCTTCATTCTCAGCTTAATACTTAGATTTTTTTCAGCATATTAAAATCACCATTCCCCTGTGTTTCACTATGAATTTTATTGCACATCTGAACCCTGAATTAAACCATTCTGATTAGGTCGAGGATTTTTGAGGAAAACAGGAACAACGAAAATCTGGCGCATTACTATTTTATTGGACTAAATGACAATACTGTTGTTTCCTTTGGCAACAAATGAATGTTTCACAGATTTTCCTGACTGTAACACAGGTTATAAACTAGTGGCTTGAGAGCAAATCTAAACAGAGTACACAAAATTTCTGGCCAGTATTGTGTATACCAATATGCAGTTGGAGCTAAGTAATGGCTGCACTGGAGACAGGCATAGATGTCCTCCTTCACCAGAGCCACCACCACTCCTGAATGTCTCATGTTAGCCCCCTTCATGCATTTACTTACCTGCCAGACCATGCAGGCAGTTACATTTGAAACCCTTGGTAGACACTGAGAGTGCCTAAAAACATTACTTCAAAAGCTAGAGCAAGAATATAAAATAGCAGATTCTATGTGGCTGTTGAGAAGGTCATATTTGATCACATCCATAATGTATTTTTTAACAATCTTTCAAACTAATCCCTTTATTCCCCTGCTTAAAATACTTCAGTGGCTCTGAAATAGCTCCTTAGGGTTCCCTTTACCTTTCCCGTATAATGTTTTTGCCTCTGCCACTCATCACCCTTCCACAGCTCGCATACGAAAGCTAGACTGAATGACTTTCAGGTTTTACAAGGCATAATTCTCTCTCTTGTACCAGCTGGGTCTTTGCCCATTGTGTTCCCTCTACCTAATGCAATGCCCACAACCCACCCCCACTGCCTACTGACTCACATCTCATCCAAAACATCACTTCGTCCAGGAAGCTTTCCCTAATCTGCCAAATGTGACGTAGAAGGTCCTCCTGTGTGTGGTTACAGTTCATTGTGGATGGTGATTGCATGTTTGCTCCTCTATTTTCCTGCTTTAATTGCAGGAGGTAGAACATCAGTGTCCATGTATTTTTCACCATAATACTCTCAGTGCCTAGGAGTTCCCTAAGAAAATAAAAGGCATTTGATAATTTAGTAAGTGAAGGAATGGAAAAATTAGTTGAGTTTTGAGTGGGTGGATGGTTAGAGTTCCTACAACTCTGCAACGAAGGGCAGAGCTGGAGAAAATTCTCTGTTATTCTTCCTATGGTCACTTTGACTCCTATCTAGCATTGGGCTGGTTGCCTTGTATACTTTCCCTTTGTATATCAGTCCCAGCAAAGATTAGGCTCCAATAAACTTTTGCAGCTAGTTGTTTCTCTCCAGAGGCCATATAGTTCCCACTTTCCATCCTTTCTCCACTCTGGAGATTCACCTGTGGGAATGAATGCAGGGACAATGACAGTCAGCACCCTGCTCCCATCCATTTTCCTGAAACTTCTTCCCCATTTGAACCTCCTGGAATCCAGTCCTTCTGCTCCTTCCTCAGCTCTTTATTCTCTGCCAGGTGCTTACAATAGGAATCTGCTTCCTTGTGAGTATCAGGTTGGTTCTTTATCCTTCTTTTGTCCCTAAGCACTGCTTTTCACCATAATCCTTTACCCCATGCCTCTCCACACCTCTGACACTGAGTGCCACCCCCTGGTTTTCTGCCCAGCACCTTACTTGCCTTGGAGAGGAGAAGCACATGAGCCATTGAAACAGTGACTTTGTGCTCTCATTTGCTCATAAGTTATTTTGCTCTCCTCAACTTTCTTATTCACTTACTTAAATCACTATCTTCCTTTTTTTACTGGTGTTTTTTTTATGATTTGAGGGTAGATCTGTGAGTTCACCATTAGGAAGTTTAAATCGGAGTTTTTCATTTTGATGCTAATTTAAGAATTATCTTAAATATGCTTGGATTATTTGGATGACCACCCTATACCTAGATTACTGCCAAACAGTTTTGGTGCCCATATTTCAGTTTGTGTTTACCATGGTATGAATGCCAAATAGCACCAATTTAATGATCCCACACTAATGAAAAAATAACAAGGATGGAATAAATATGTAAATGATGCTCTCAAGTCAAGTGAAGTCCAAATAACATCAAATGAAGACAGAATACCATGCAAATAAATATTTTGGCAGTAATTCATGTAAAGATAAGTGCTGGGAAAACTGAGTCATCATAAAATAAATAGTAGTATAACCATAATAAACTGAAAATACTCTTTGTGATAGCAGTTGGCACCATGTGAGCTAACAGTTTGTTTTTGGAAAACAGCATCATTTGTCACATAAAATTGTTAGTTTGAATTTTATTGTTTGGTAAAATTTGAATTTAATTTATAAATTTGCTTTTGTATAAGAATTATAAGTAGGTAGAAATTAAATATGGATAGATTTATGTTTGAAGCCAAATAAAGTAATAGCAAACATAACAACATTAGGAGCTCATGATTAAAAAAATAAAATTTCTGAGCGACACTGACCTATTTCAAATAACACTGGTTCTTCTTGAACCCTCTTCTTGGATGGCTTATCTTAATTATGGAATTTTAAATTTGGTTTGTGAATTTGATTGTGATTAATAAAAGAATGATATTAAACCATAGATGTTTGCAATCTGCCACCTCTCCTTGCCAGGCAAAGAAAAGGTGTCTTAGTCACCCATTCTCACCCTAGCCCCACTTTCCCCAGAAATACCTGCAAGGAAGAATGAGAATCTGCCAGGTAATATTAAAACTGAAAAGCTGAAAGGAAGAAGACAGTTTTAATGAGTTTTTTAATTAAAAGAGTGAAGAAAAACCCTGATACCAAAGAGAGAAAAAGAAAACTACAAGAATAGAAAAGTACAAATCAATATGCCTTATGAATATTGATTCACAAATCCTCAAAAAAATACTAGATAACTAAATTCAATAGCATATTAAAAAGAATTATGACCAGGAGAAAGTAGTGTTTATTCCTGGAATGCAAGGATGGCTCAACATATAAAAAATCAATCAATGCAGTACATGACGTTAACAGAATAAAGGAAAAAATATGATAATCTCAGTTGATGTAAAAAAAATCATTCAACAAAATGCAATACCCTTTCATGACAAAAACATCCAACAAACTAGAAACAGAAGGAAACTAGCTTAACATGATAAAAGGCTTGTATATAAAAACCCACAACCAACTTATACTCTATGGTCAAAGACTGAAAGTTTTTCCTTTAAGATCAAGAACAAAACAAAGAAGAGAACTTTCACCACTTCTATGCATAGTACTAGAAAACCTTGCCAGAACAATTAGGCAAGAAAACAAATAAAAGTTATCCAAATTAGGACTTAGCAATAATATTACATTAACATTTGAGGCTGAGCAACCCAGTAAAACCACCTCTCTACAAAAACTAGAAAAATTATTAGGATATGATGGTGCATGCCTGTAGTCCCAGCTACATAGGAGGCTGAGGTAGAAGTATTGCTTAAGCCCAGTATTTGAGTTTGCAGTGAGCTATGATGATGCAATTGCACTCTAGCTCAGGTAACAGGCCAGAATCTGTCTCAAAAAAAAAAAATTAAATTAATATGTGGAAAAAAGTAGTAAGATTATTTCTGTTAACAAGGTAAAAGGATCTTATGTGTAGAAAACCCTAAAGTTAACACAAAAAAGTATTATACTAATAAACTAACTCAGCAAAATTGCAGAATACAAAATCAACACATGAAACAATGAAAAATTCAAAAAAGAAATCAAGAAAACAATTCCATTTACAATAGCATCAAAAAATAAAATACTTAGGTATAAATTTAACTAAAGATGCAGGTTTTTTATTATAAATGATAAAACTTTTATACTGAAGTAAATTAAAAAAGACATAAATAAATAGAAAGACAGCTCATGTTTATAGATTGGAGCATTTAATATTATCAAGATGTCAATACTACCTAAAGCTAACTAAAAATTCAATGCAATCCCTAACAAAATCTTAATGCCATTTTTTCAGGAATACAAAGTTTCGTACTAAAATTTATATGAAATCTCAAGGGACACTCCATCGCCAAAACACTCTTAAAAAAAAGAAGAGCAAAGTTATAGATCTTACACTTCCTGATTTCAAAACTTATGACAAGACTGCAGTAATCAAAACAGTGTGATACAGACATAAATGGAAACACATAGACTAATATAATAGAATAGACACCACAGAAATAGATCCTCACATAGGTAGGTGGTCAAATGATTTTTGACAAGAAAGCTAAAACTATTCAATGAAGAAAAGATAGACTTTTCAACAAATGGTATTGGGAAACTGGATGTTTAGATATAAAACAATAAAGTTGAACTTTAATTTCAACTCATATGTAAAAATTAACTCAAAATTATCAAAGACCTAACTAAATGTAATAGCTAAAACTGTAAAACTCTTAGAAGTAAACAGGGAGAAAACTTCATGACACTGGATTTGGCGATGATTTTAACATGACACCAAAAGCACAACCAATGAAACTACATAAATTGGACTTCACCTAAATTAAAAATTTTGTGCATCAGAAACACTATCAACAGAGTGAAAAAGTAGCCCACAAAATGGGAGAAAATGTTTGCAAATTATATATATGATAATGAATTAATATTCAGACTATATAAATAACTACAACTCAAGAATAAAAAAACCCCAAACAACCTGATTAAAAAATAGGGGAATAGATATTACCCCAAAGAAAATATACATTAAATACATGAAAATATGCTCAACATCACTGATAATTAGGGAGATGCTAATCAATATAGCGAAGGGATACCATTTATATACATTAGGGTGGCTATTATTAAAAGCAAAACAAAACA
This sequence comes from Lepilemur ruficaudatus, assembly GCA_963574885.1. Lineage (NCBI taxonomy): Eukaryota > Metazoa > Chordata > Mammalia > Primates > Lepilemuridae > Lepilemur > Lepilemur ruficaudatus. The sequence continues at coordinate 21,754 of CAUYRT010062130.1, read as the reverse complement.
GAAAATAACAAATATTGGTATGGATGTGGAGAGATTGGAACCCTTATGCATTGATGGTGAGAATATAAAATGGTGTGGCTGTTATGGAAAATAGTATGATGGTTCCCCCAAAAATTAAACACAGAGTTACCATTATATATAGCAATGCCATTTCTGGGCATACATGCAAAAGAACTGGAAGCAGAGGCTCAAACAGATATTTGAAAATCTATGTCCATATAGCATCATTAGTCACAACAGGCAAAAAGTGAAAGCAATCCAAGTGTCCACTGAAGGATAAATGGATAAATGAAAGCTGGTATACACATACACTGCAATACTAGTCTTAAAAAGAAAAGAAATTCTGCCCAATGTGGTAGTGTGTGCCTGTAGTCCCAACTACTCAGGAAGCTGAGAAAGGAGTGTTGTTTGAGGCCAGGAGTTCAAGGCTGTAGTGAGCTATGATCATGCTTGGGAATAGCCACTGTACTCCTGCCTGGGTCAAATAGCAAGACCCCTTCTCTAAAATAAATACACTGTGCAAGTGATGGATACACCTAAAGCCCACAATTCACCACTATACAACAAAATCCATGTAACAAATTCCACTTGTACCCCCTAAATCTATTCATAAAAAAAATTTGGCAGAAAATAAAGTATAATAAATGAGTGAATGAATAAAAGAAAATTCTGACATATGCTACAAATGGATGAAACTTGAAGACATGCAAATTGAAATAAACCAGCCACAAAAGGACAAATGTACTGTATGATTTCACTTATAGGTGGTACCCAGAGTAGGTAAATTCATGGAAAGGGAAAGTAGAGGGGTAGTTGACAGGAGCTTTGGTGAGGAAGCAATAGGGAGATAATGTTTAACTATTCAGAGAAGAGGTTTTTGAGGAGAGCAGTCACCACTCATTTAGTAGAAAATACTTGAAATAAGAAAGAACACAACCGAGATAATTTTAGGAAATCTTTTGCTGTATATTACAAATTCATTTTCGTCTGTCAACAGTCTTTAAAGTATTTTGGTAGCACACTACAGTGCTTGTAATTTATTTTGGTTGATAGACACTTTTTTATGAGAATCCATGTGCAGTTTTACATAAAACCCCAGATACGGGAGGGTTAGATACTTGTTTATTCAACATTTATTAAGCACCTACTATATCTCCTCTTCAGATAATTTCAGATATTAGAGATCGAGAATTTGAGACGTATATTAAATAATCAGTGTTTATCCTTGTTTTCTAAAATAACACTAAGTAGATTTGTATATATTCTCCTTCAAGTTGGCCTTTTCCTAGCCATCCCCAAAAATATTTATAGATTTTTTGAAACATTATATCTTTCCATATTTTATTTGCTCACTTAGAAAAATAATTGGAACATTACAAAAACAAGGAATGACCTCTTGTAGTGGAGAAAAGCTAAATGTTCTATTTTTAGAATAACAAATGAACAGAGAAAATGAAAAAGGGCAGAATAAACATTTCATTTGACAATCTGTCACATACAAAATAGAGCAGCAATGCTGTGATGAACAGACCACTGCCGCAGACGAACCCACTACGTACGGAAGAAACAATCATTTATCCTCGAATGCTCTTGCTTCTATTCTTGTTCCACAATTCTTTGTAAACCTACAAACACAGGGTATTCTAGCATGAACAGAAGGGAAGATGAAGACGTGACAAATTCAAGAGCAAATGTGTAAATTTAATGTACCACTGAAGAATATGAGAAATTTGTATAGATAGCTTAAAATTATGTTTTGGTCCCTTTAAGATAACAATAAAAAACAGTTTTCAGACTGTTATTGAAATACACTCAAAAGAGAAGCTTTCTTTTCTGCAAAACAATTTAAAGTTAGAATTATTAATAGCTTTCTTCTCAGGGAAACACCCAAATTCATCTATTCTTCCTTCTTTCTCTTCTCCACCTCCTCCTCCTCCTTCGCCTTCCTTACAGACAGGGTCCCGCTCTGTCGTCCAGGTTGGAGTGCAGAGGTGTGATCATAGCTCACTGTAGCCTCAAACTCCTGGGCTCAAGGGATCCTCCCACCTCAGCCTCCTGAATAGCTGCTACTACTGCATGTGACTTACTTATTCCTCTTTTAAACATCTTTTTTTTCCAAAAAGAAAGAAATCTCTTCTGATGAAAACCCTACAAATGTTTGGATTAATGCTATGAAAAAATGCATGATCACTTTTGTTAATCGGGACCTTCTGTTGCCCTCAGTAAAACTTTTGTCTTTGGACAGCTCCCTCATTCCCATTCACCTTTCTGATTCTATTAACCCTCTCAAGATCACTGCCTACTAACTTGCAGCTCTCCTAGGTCTCCCATAGATGAACTCATCAGCTTATTGCAAAAACTGAATTTAACAAGAGTCTACTTCTTTGCATTCTGCCTCATTACGTACATCTGAAAACATCCTAATTTCTTTACACAAGTGCTTAAACTCATCATACATCATCTTCACCTGTAAAATGGAGTAATCTAGGGTGATGTCTGAATTGATTACTATTAATCATAATAGATTACATTTACTTACTATATTATGTGCCAGGCACTGTGCTTACTATTTTACATTTGGAGAAGCAATATAGCCCAGTGGTTAAAAGTCTGGGCTCTGGATTTAAACTGCCTGGTTTGAAATCTTAACCAATTATTTTCTGCCAATTATTAGCATGTAACCATGGGCAAGTTGCTTCACCTCTCTGTGCCTCAATTTCCTTGTTTGTGACTAATGATACCGACCTTACTGGGCTGTTCTGAAGATAAAATGAGTTATTAATAGTGGCTGGTGTTTGTTAAATAAAAATATCCTTACATGGATTGAATACTTCATATCTTAAATACTTATGAAGTATTTGAATCTCATAAATACTTAATAAACTTTAGTTATTAATTTGAGCTTAGGTGTATTATTTTTTGTAATATAGATGTGGTTGATAACTAAGAAATAATGATTAAAGCAAGAGGGAGGCTCAACACCTAAGGTTCTGGCTTCACCAGACCTTCCACTTTCTTTGACCAGTTGCAGGGATGGATGGATGTTTTTGTAATAACTGGAGAAAGGTCTGAGAATGGGCTTAGTTATCTCAGAATGTGAGAAGGACTAGTGTCATTTTAGGAATTTTCTCTCTTCTTTTTCACATCCTTTAATTGTACTCACCCTGCTGATCCATCGTGGGACTTCCTCTGGCCCAATCAGTATGAAGAAGAAATACAGTTGCAAAATCTGTGACCTTTTTGGTAGCTTTTCATGATAACCTGGGGGGTCACAATGCATAGTTTGAGAAATACTGGCTTAAGCTATATTTTCTCTGCTTGTTGATGAGTGTGTCATATAGGACAAAATCAAAGGCCATCCTGAGGTTGAGATGTATTGCGTTCATTGCTTTTCTGCTATCTACAATGTCCTCTGCTCTGTCAGCAAAGGCTATTATATTGGTCTTTGATAATTTGCTCTTCTAACTCATGTTTGCTATTACCCTGTGATCTTATTGTGTAAAAATTGACTTTCTGATGATATGCTCCAACATTCTTACATATACTGAAGTTAACATGAATTGGTCTATAATTTCTAGCATTTACAAAAAATGTTTTTAAACCAACCTTTATAGGGGCTCTCTTGTATCCTTTGAGCATCTCTCCCATCATCCATATGTTTCCAGGATGACTCGGCCAATTCATTATGTTACTGCAGGGTGACTTGTCAGCTCTACTGAGATAAGCACATAGAAGTATTTTAGGTGATTAGACTTTACTGCTTGTACTTTATCTTGTTATCCTTCTATTTTATATATATCTCTCTCTCATTCCCTCTTTTTCTCCCCACCTTTCCACTTGCCCTCCTCTTTCCTTTGCTATACAAGTAAAAATAAAGGCCACATAAAAATTAATTGCTATGGACTTATTTTAATTTTCTGCTGCTTACCGTAATGAAATATTAATAGTGCCTGCTGTTTCAGGTGTGGTAATGACTGTGGCCATGTTTTTAAAAAGGGACCTTATCTCTCAGTGATATATGCTAAAAATATTTAAATTTGAAATTATATGATGTCTGAAATTTTCTTCAAAGTAAAGCTGAGTTATAGGAAGTTTCCAGTACATGATATATATTTAAGGGCCCAGAAAAACACACGTGCTTACTGAATATTTGGTCTCAAAGCAGGTGGTTAACAGAAGTCCCAATTCTGGAGTTATAAAGAGAACCATGTGTGGTACTATAATAATATTTCAGAGCTCTTTATTAATACGTACTTTAAATTTATTCATAATAACTATCCAAGTGTGCTTAAGAAGAAAATGCTCAATATGAGAATTTGGCTGATATTTCTCTATTCTTATTCTTTCTCTGCACCCTCTATGTCACCAACACCATATCCTTGCTTCAGTGTTGTTATTTGTCCAAATGCTAATTTGTTTTCCAGCTCAAATGCCATCTCTGCAAGAAGCATCATATTCTTCCCTTAGGTGGATGAGACTCTATCTTGATGTCTTTTATGGCACTTCCATGCCCTATAACATATTGTATCGATCTATGTATGTATGCCCATATTCATATCCTCTACTTAAAAAGCTTTTTGAGGACAGGGTAATTCCAATCCAATGTGTCTTCGTGTTCACCAGCACCCAGTGCATTGCTAGGAAACCCTCAGTAAATAGATGTCTGTCAGATGAACATATAAATGAATAAATGGTAAATGCAAAAGTTTCCAGAAAAGGAAAGTCAAAAGAAAGAAAAAATAAACCAAAAGACCACACAGCATCACTTTAGATTTCTGTAGTCTTCATAGATGAAAAGATTCTTCTAGACTTAATTAACAATAAAAACTTCATCAACTCATAACAGCAACTAGTTTTTGTTGCTGCTTTTCTGCAGAACATTGTCTCTTCTTTCAACAGCAGATCAATGGCCACATTTGGTAGAATGGTTTTCTCGTGAGCTGTCAACATCCAAACAGCTCTTTTGTACATAAAGCAAGATAAACTGAAGTTGGAATTGGCTATCCGGAAAGTTAAACTACTTCTCTAAATACAGAATGCATGTTTACTGCTTCATGAGCCTGTTGGCAGTTTCCCTAAAATGACCAACATTAGAGCCATGTAAACATTTTGAAGATTACACTACAGCCATTCTTGTCTTTTCTCTTCTGTAACGATTACTATAATGTGTTCATTATGGGAAAGCACGCCCTAACAATGCCTCACTGAATTTTAAGGGAGCAGTGGTTGAGAGAAATGCCGTGCATCCAGCACCCATTAAGAAATCAAGATGTACACACCAAAACTTATTTTCAAAGAAGTTAAGTTGCAGTTAAGTCTCTGGGCACATATACTGTTTTGAATAGTTCATATTCTGCTGCTAAGTCTCTTGGTGGCTGGAATACAAGCCTCCAAGAACTTTTTAATTTTTTACATCTAAAATTATATAGAACATAAATTGGCACACTTCAAATTAAGGGGCAATTGCTAAGGATTTTTTAAATGCAGAAATGTAATTATTGCAACTTTATCAGAAAGAAAAACAAAAGGAAATAACTTTTGTTTTTATTTTTATATGTGATAATGAAATAGATAAACATCAGGCCCTGAACATTCTATTTGTTTTCGCAGTCTTCTTAGGTAGATAGGTGCCGCAGAGACTAGCTATTTCCTCTCCAAACTGTATACTTTGGTCTGACACTAGGGTGTAGTGAGCAAGGCATCTGGGGCTGCAAAATGTGAGGAGGCTCTCAGGTTTCTGCAAATACCAATCCTGCAACTTCATGACCCTGCACTAGCATGACCTCGAGAGTGAGTGGCTCCTTACCTTTTGCAGCCCTGGCACTGGCTCGCCTCACCCAAATCTCAGCGATTGTCTTGCTGGGCAGTTAGACTACGTTTCTTGGCCTCCCAAATTAGGACTTACCTTTTGAGTGAGTTCTGTCTATGTATAGAATTTTTTTGTAGAGATGAGGTCTTCCTTTTGCTCATGCTGGTCTTGAACTCCTGACTTCAAGCAATTCTCCTGCCTCTGCCTCCCAAAGTTCCAGGATTAAAGGCATGATCCACGGCACCTGGCCATGTTGTCCTTGTTTTTGATGTCACAATAAATTGAGGTACATACTCAGACAGAGCTAAAGTGTAACAGGCATCTTTTTAAAAGGGCCCTGCTTACTTGTTTTGATGAGCAAAAGCATTGCAATGTTGTTTGCAGTTTTTAGGTAGAGTGATCTTTCTAAATTCTTTTCAACCAGTTCTTCCCCACCTACCCTGGAAACTCCCAAGAGAGCAAAAATCATGCCTATACTGTTCTCTTCTGTATCTTCAGCATCTAGAAAAGAGCTTTCTAAAAACTTACATGTTCCTGGAGTTCTGTTTTAGATTCACTCCTCGTTATACTAGGTAGTTTTATTCACTCTTAAGGTTTCCAATCATTATTACACTGATGAATCCAAAGTATGTGTCCCCTGACCAGACACGTACCCCTTCCCATACCCAACCAACTGCCAGTAGACAGGTCATATTGAATTTTCTGTAAATATCCTTAAACTTAACCACCAAAAGTAATCTTCTTACCTTCTCTCAAATTCTTGTTCTTTCTCTTTTATATTTTAGCAAGTGATGGCATCATCCTTCATGTAGGGCAGGAGTCAGCAAACTACAGCTTGAGAGCCAAATTTAGCCCATTGTGAATTTGGCCCACTTGAAAATAAAGTTGTATCAAGACACAGCCATCCCCCTACATTAATATATTTTCTCTGGTTGCTTTTGCCCTTACTGCAGCAGAGTTGAGTAGCCATAACAAAGCTCTTATGATCCATAAAGCCTAAAATATTTACTATCTGGCCTTTTATAGAAAAAGTTTGCCACCCCTGATCTAAGATAATCAGGGTAGAAACACAAGGGGGACCACTGATGTCCTCCCTTTCCCTGTCCTTCATTCCCTCATCCAATTAATTTCCATATTCAGTAAAATATCTCCTAAATAGTTCCCCAGTTCTTCCTCTGCCATGATTTTGATTATCATTGGGACACTTACCAATTTTAAGCCCTTATCAATTTTATGCAGACTATTACAATATGCTAACTGGCTTTCCTGCCATTATTCTTGTTTTAAAAAAAAAAAAAGTCTACAGCACCCAGTATTCCCTGGAGGTCTACAAATACTAACCAGAACTGATCCTGCTTAGCTCTGAGATCAGACGAGATCAGGCACACTCAGGGTGGTAGGACTGTAGACCCCACCATTGTTCTTGACCATTTTAAAGCATTCTTCATATTCTAGTAAGAATTATCTAATTAAAAAATCAAATTTGATCGTATCCTAACAAATTTTTTTTTGGCTCTCTAAAACCCACAAGATGAATTAATCTTGCCACAACATTGCTTACAATAATTGGGCGAATTTAAATCTCTCCAGCTTCATCATCCCCAACTCTCTGCTATAATTTTATCCTTTAGCATCATGAAATTACTTACTGTTCCCCTGCACACAGTTTCTATCCTCATTTGGGTTTGTGTCTTTGTTCATGCTGTCCTCTCTGGAATGCCATCCCATTCTAAACTTTAATTCACCTAATACACACCTAACTTATAATTCTCACCTCAAGATGACTTTATTGAGATGATCAAGTGGGTCAAATCTCTCTTGCTTGCCCTACCATAGCAGGGTACTGAATAAATTACATTTTCAGTCTTCCATTTGAAATTCTGAAGTGAGCTTCTATTTATTCCATCTTTCCTTCTCAATCAGCCCCTGAATTTTCCTGCAAAAAGTTTAGAGTGGAATTTACCTCACCCTCACTTCTAGGGTATGGGATCTGATCATCTTGAGGTAATCAGCTTAGCCCATCTTCCCCGTGACAATGATAACTTTATCCCATCCTTTTCATCAAGAAAGAGCAGAAAACCCAAGCTTAAGGCACCTGCGTGTGGCATCCCCCTTAAAACAGTGATGGTTTGTGGATGAATCCATTGAAGAGAATCTCAGAACTTCTGCTGGAAATGAATGCATATTGACTCCACTTCTTCTGCCAGGCTTGGTGGTAAGAGGATGTTTGAAATTGCTATAGCCTCAGTCTGAAATTTTTAGAGAATGCCCACATGGAGTCTGAGGGTGGGTGCCACCTGAGGGAACAGAGTCACCAACTCATCAGTCTTGGTGACATTGCTTCAGTTCGGAACTAGATTGCAACAGATAGTGGGGTATCCACTAAATAAGTATTCATAACTCAAATTTTCCTTTTGTTTAAGACAGTTTGGGCCTTGGGATTCTTTCATTTTTCACTTACCACCAAAAGAATTATAATACTAAATACCCTCAGTAGCCTACGAGTACTGTGGATAGACACTATGCTTTACTGATTTTTGTTTCTTCAATGTCTCATGCAGTCTCTGACACATAAAGCAGTGGTCCTCAACCTTTTTGGCAACAGGGACCATTTTTCCATAGACATGGAAGGCAGTGGGGAGGGCACAGAATTCAGGACATAGTTCCTAACAGGCCATGGACTGGTCCTGGACCTCGGCCTGGGGGTCGGGTACTGCAGACACAGAGGATCTGAAGGAATGTTTTCTTAACTAACAGATATATTGGTAGCAAAGCCAGAAATTATCCTATACTGTAAAGCCTACCTAAACCAATACATTTATTCAAATTGAAAATGACTGACCTTCCCCTATGTCTTGGAAAGCCATATAAATTCACAACTATTGAACTAGTTTATGTAACCAATAATAAATAGTATATAGCAGGATTGTGACACTCACTTCTAATCTAGTCTCACTAGGAAATTATCATAATGTTATATCTATGGAAAATGTCCATCCCTTGTTTTTATCCAGCTGTTTATTTTTTTTTTTCTGGGTCTGTACTATCTTCTCATATCTCATCTCTTGCATCACTCCATGTTCCATTTAAAATTCTAGACAATACTTGTTTCCATATGTTTAGTGTTTATACTCACTTTGAAATATTTTTATTTTCTCTGACTGCAATTATTCAAAAGCTCCATTTTAGGTTCAGAGTATTCATTCAATGTGTTTATATAGCCCTAGCTATTACAGCCCTAATAAATACTTTGCAATTTTGCGCAATACTGTCAATTCCAATGCTCACTTTGAACAATGTCTATTGCCTGTTACGCTGAGAAGTAGTTCTCTCTTTGTAAGTCTTCACTAGAAGAACTTCATTACTTGGCATTGCAACTCTCTTTCACTCATGAAAACGGGAAAAATTTTAAAGTCAGTCCCATCTTCTTTTAGTGAAAATTATCATATGTGTTTCTATCAGCTTATGGTTCCAGTGATTTCCACCTCAGTTCGGCACATCTTGGTTGCTGTATCTTTCTGGATGCACTTGTCTCTCCAGATATCAAGATGTCAGTTTTCTTTGCTCTCTCAGCTCTCTGAAGGGTCAAAGAATAGTCACTGGTTTTCAGTTTGTCCACTTTTTCTTATAAGGATGGGAGTGATGACATCCAAGCTCTTTCCATGTCAGAGCTAAAACCACAAGTCAGGCTAGCCTTTCTGAAGGGCAAGACAATTATTAGATGGAATTAAACATAAACTTCCCTGCTTCATATGAACTACTAATCCTATTATATTTTCAGTGTCACTAAACATGTACGTCAGTTCTCAGGGATCAGGATTTTAATATTTAAGAGTTTCATACCTACTTTAAGATTTGTAAATCCTAATCATATTTGAGAAAAGAAACAACTGCTTTCCCAATGGTTTTACCACTCATATGCTAGTCACAGTATCTGCCTGGCCAAAGCTTGGTCTAAAGAAAATGGCTCTGACTATAGGACAACCTATGATGTATGGCTCCATGCAGAAAGAAATGGACATTCTGACTTAAAGCATAAGAATTTTGTAGTGGAAGAGATAGCTGAAAGGATATACCGACAGAGGTCATTATGTAAAGGGGATGCAATGGGGGGCGGTGAGAGTCACAATTGAGTGAACTATGAGGAAGCAAAATACAAGAGAAGACAGATGCTCTAAGCCAAAAGCAGAGGGTACAGTAGTGAGAAAAGGCAGCACAAATCCAAAGAACTGCCAAAGGGAAGCACTGACTCCCTCCAGCAAGACTCTAGAAGAGTCATGCTCTCCTGCTGCTCAGATCCCAGAAAGGACTGTCGGGTTGTGGATGATACCCTACCCCACCATCAGCAACAATTCTTGCATTCGTGAAGTTCAACTCTGCTACTGAGAGTTCCTGCTGCTACCGAGGTCAACTTGGTATGTTTTCCTGGTTTGTTGGGGTTTTTTGTTGTTCTTTAGTGGGTTTTTGTAAGACCCACTTGGCTAAAGGCTTGATTCTTTATTCCAAAATGTATCCATATAATAGCATCGCTAATTACTTAAAATAACTTGACCAACTCTTTTTTCCATTAAGCTAAAAAAAGCTAATGAAACGATTGTGATCTCAGTTTTAGAGTTTATCCAGGGGAGGCAAAGTTAGCCAGCATATCAAATTTTAAGTAACAGAATTTTTTCTTTCATTTTCATCTAACGTTTTTCTGTCTTCCATATTAATGTACTTCTTTGTAGACTCCATGATGTTAATTAATATGATAAAACAAATGTTAACGCATTAGTGGATGTTAATGGTGGGTTAATGTATCAGCCTTTCTTTAGATAACATATTTGCTTTTGAAGGGCTTTTCCTCAGAAAGGGAGGATAGAGTCAGATAAATAATTTTTGTCATGGTTACAATTAATGCAATCCCATTTTTACCCAGATACAGCTTTGGAGCACATATTGGGTAGTCTAGAAAAAGAAGTTTATGCCACAACCTTCTACAATAGGGTGCTCCACCTGTTAGTATTCAGTAATCGTTAATTAAAAATATTTTAATCTAATCAAGGTCATTTTGATATAAAGAGTTCCTCTATTTTGTGCATTTATTTCATATTGCAAATTTATAAGGTCCTTCATTTTCATTCTCTAGATGAATGAATCTAGAGATGTCTCTCTAGATTTCTCTTAAATCCATTTACTATTTGTAAGATTCCACAGTTGCATGGTCTCTATTAGCACATCACAAGTCATTTTTTTATGTGAGATAATAAAACACATAGTTTAAAATTTTTTCTATCTATTAAACATTTTTCCCCTCATTTGTCTATTGAGGTTATCCAATTTTAAATATTTAAGCTAATCCAAAAGATTAGTGAAAATTCAAGATTTTAAAATAAGATTTAACCTAGAATTTAACCTAAACTTTCACTTAATTTTTGGAAACAACACTGAGCTACTGATAAAAATGTCCTTCCTTCCCACCTTCTTTCCTTCTTTCCTTTTTTTTTTTTGTAGCAGATGATATTTTCAAACTGTGCTTGGAAAAGCCCTAAATATTTTGCAGAGATTCTCAAGTATCTTCTCATATATTAAATAATAAAGGAAAAACCAGCAGATAGTGCAGTGACAATAATCATTTGAAGAAAGACTCTCACTACTTGCAACAGAAAATCTAAAATCACTGTCATAGAATATAATGTAGTAGATGCCCATATACTTTCAGTCCTAAAAATATCACACAAACATTGAACAACTACCACCATGAGAAAATCAATATATCTGAATAAATATCAGTATGATTGTATAATTTAAAAACTAAAAATGAGTGCCACTACTTTTGGCTTAATCAGTTTTGTTGTTTAATCTGTCTCGATAATACAGTACATTTATTTTTCAAAGAGCTGTAGGATCATCGTCATATGGCATGTAATTTCATAAGATGGTTCGACCTCCACTCAGGGAGTTGATCAAACTTTCACAGTGCCAGACCATTAAGTCATTTTTGTTTCCTCCCTCAGTACCTGCCCTCCAAAATGCATACTCTGCAGGTTAATCCACAGGACATAGTGAAAATGCCCAAATGTTCTCTGGAGTAATCCAACCCTGCATACTGATCAATCAGAGAATATATTGTCTTGCATACTGATCAACCTTGAAAAATAAAGTTCACTAGCAATGAAATGGAGAATGAAAGCAATAATCCACTTAAATTTGGACCTAAACATGATTTACCCGAAATATCCAGACAATATAGTAGAAGTAGATGTTGTTACATTTTTGGTTTTGTTTTAATTTTAATTTTCTGGGTAATTGGTTTATATCTTTTCCTTTTGCTAGCATAGACCTTGGGAAGGTCATATTAGTCCTATAAACCTGTAAAGGAGTAATTTGAAATACCATAAATAACAGAATACATGGGCACATATTTATTAGGGTTCTTTAAAATAAAAATATAAATTAATCACATATTTATATGCTTTCAGGCTATAGGTGATTATCACTGTGCAAAATATTGTACCATGTATTCAATTTCTATAGCATTTATTTTAGCATGCTATGATTTATAACCCTATAAAGGCTCATCTATTGCCAAAAGCTTTGGAGAAGTATGTAGTGAGAGACAAATGGAAGAAAAAAATCTGCTTTTTAAGGAATATATAAATGCATCCTAAGTGCATGCCATTTGATTCATATACAGCAGCTTTGAAATGCAGCATACAGTTCACAAGCTATTGGTAGGCATGCCTATCTGAAAGCAGGGATTAATATGTGATGGAATATCAGAAGCTTTTATAAAGTGTAATTGGTATCAAAAGTCAGTAGTTGTAAAAATTATTTATTGCTTACTTAGCCAGGCTTCTATAAGTCTGTCTTTGCTAACATTTAAAAAAACAAAACAAAAGCCAAGTCTAATATTAAATTTCTTTTTCTTTTATGTTTTCTGTTATATTTCTAACTTGTATTCTAATTAGGAACTTCGAAAGATCAAGAACTACCAGCTTCCTTGAGCAGCTGGACTCTCAGCTGGGTGTGTTGTGTGTGTAATAGCTTCAGTAATTTCCTTTCTTTTCATGTGTCTTTTCTCTAAGTTGGCCGCATTGTTTAGAATGAGATTTCCTTTGCAATCAGTACTGTGCCCCTTGCTTTGGATATCTAACTTGATTTATAAACTCGCTATTTTACTTACATTATTTTAATCATTACTAGCATCTTTTCAGATCAAAATTTTTTTGCAAAAGCTCTTTATTCTTGCCACTATTCTAATATAAATTCAAACATTTAAAATAACCATTAATAATTTGTATAGAATGATATTTATTTAACAAACAGTTGACAATTATAAACACATTAAACTTTCATGCATATTGTTTTCAAAATTTGACATAGTTTTTAATTATTCTCCTTCATAACAGAATACAAAAGACATGTTAAAAGTAAAGATAATTAAGAAACGTTCATTTTATATTTTAGGGATCTTCAAATTTAAAGAACATTATAAATGATTGAAGATTAAAATGTGAGTCAACAGAATTGGAATTTTTATCCTGGAATAGAAGTGGTTAAGGTTTGATTTAATGACTTACAGAAAATAAGTCAACCCCCAGTGCACTGATGGAAAATTTCAGCCTAAGCTTAAACAACAACAACAAAAAAACACCACTCCTTTTCATTTTTCCCGTCATTGCTCTTCTGTGGACTTCTTTTCTTCTTTGTATAGGAGATCATTGCAACCTAGGTATACAGATATAGTTACATTATCACAAAATGATTCATAGACACAGCTTTGTCCCTGTTCCATATGTGTATGAAACAATCATAAAATAATACCTAACTCTGAACAATAAATGCTATAAAATATATCAGTCTTTCACTATAGTCAAAAAACTTCGAATTATAGACAAGAAGAACTGAATTTGATTTTTTCCTACCCTCGAATAACATCTATTGTTCAAAGTCTTATAACTCAAAAATATCTTACTCAAAATTTTTTTTCTCTAATTCTTTACTTAATCTAAATGATAGAGAATCTAGAGGAATGAAAGAAAGAATGACATTTTACAGGATAAAAGCTAATTTTTTATCTCGAATTAAAGAGTTAATATAAGGAGACAGCTTAGAGATCATTAGATTCAGAATATTCTTTTTACTTGCTCATTTGCTTGGGTTTTGGGTAACTAGAAAATATGGCTTATTGGCAATGTCCTTTTTAAAAAACAAAATTGCATGAAAACAAAATCAAATGTAAAAGTAACAGTCACCAGTAATGGTCTTCTTTGAGTCTGAACCTTTGGGAGGCAAAATGATTTTGTGTGACACCAATTCCTTTAGCTCAATGAAGGACAAGCAGAGTTGAAGAAATACACAGCCAGGTCAGAAGGAAACTGCAGCCATATTCTCTTTGGCAAAAGCAAGTTTAAGTCTGAAATCAGGTTATAGAAAAGAAAGGGCAGAAGAAGAAAATTAATTTCCTCTCTCTTTCTTGTGTTTCTAATGATAGTTATCACTTATTAAGTGCATTCTGTCAAATACCATAATAGGTGTTTTAAATATATTATTTAATTTAAGCAGAGAAGCAATCTTAGGAAGTTGAATATTTTTATTTTCATTTGCAGATAAGGACATTGAGGCTTAGGTAGATTAATTGACTGCTTGAGGCCACACAGCTTGTAGTGGCAGAGCCAGAGCCAAAGCACAGGCCTATTGACCCTGAGGTCCATTTTATTCCATTCCATTATGCTGCTAGGGTACTTTGGTTGCAGGCAATAGAAACTGACTCTTGTTAATGTAAGGAAAAAGAAAATTCATGGGAAGGCTATAGGGAAAATCATAGAATCAAAAGGAAGAATAAATTTCAAAGCCAGAAAAAAATAGAAGCTTTATAGCAGGATTTCTAGAAGAATACATATCCCACCTGCTTGAGTGAGCTTTAAACATTTTCAGTAATTATGGTCTTCTGATAGGATTGTATTCCAAGGTCTAACTTGCCTAGGTCTGTTTACCTCCCAATGAGAAGGAAGACTGTAGTTGAGGACTTTGGAAAAGTCTCACTGGAATATGTCCATGAAGGAGAAATAATTCAAAATGAAATTAAAAGTTTTACCTCCCCCAAAATGTCAAATGGTTGGTTGCTAGTTTGCTAAAAACAACAACAACAACAAAAAAACACTTAACAAAAGACCAGGGTATATCAGATACATTTGTCCTATTATAAAGATTTATTTATTTAGTTAGTTATATTTTATTTTTTGAGACAGTGTCTCACTCTGTCACCTGGGCTAAACTGGTGCAGTGGCATCATCATAGCTCACTGTAGCCTCACACTCCTGGGTTCAAGCCATCCTTCTTCCTCAGCCTCCCAAGTAGCTGGGACTACAGGCATGTGCCACCATGCCCAGCTGATTTTGTCTTTTCTGATTTTCTATTTTTTGTAGACCTGGGGTCTGCTCTTGCTCAGGCTGGTCTTCTTGGCCTCAAGCAATCCTCCCACCTTGTCTTCCCAAAGTGTTAGGATAACAGGCATGAGCCACCGGGCGCCAGCTGTAAAGGATTCTTTAACCTTTTATCCTTCACAAAACCACAGGTTTACTAAATGCTCCATATCATCTTCCATTCTCTCCTCACTACCCAGACTGCCCCACTCAGAGCAACGCTCTCCTTCTTGAGTGTATTGTTAGGTTATAAATTAGGTGCAAGGTAACAAGACCTTGAAGATACGCATTGGAGAGAGAAATAGTGTTTCGAGCTTCTACTAACTGATATCCAAGTTGCCCCAATTGTGTAAAAAGCAGAGCACCAGCATGAGAGTTGGGCACTAATAACAATGACCAACATGTAAAGCCCTCACTCTGCAGATATTGTTCTAAGGGTGCTCCGTGTTTTAACCCTTTTAATCCTCACAGCCTTATGGGAAAGGCACAGACGAAGAAATTGAGACTGAAAAACACTTGCTCCAAACCACAGACGTAGTGCATGACAAAACAATTTGGATAAATCATTGGCTTTGACCGAGTCTTAGTTTTTTCATTTGGGATGATAAGATAATATCTCACTCATTTGTTTCTTATAAGATGAAATAATAAGGCACGTTTAAAGTTACTATACCAGTCATTGATGAGTAGAAGGCACTGAGTCTTCTCTCTGTAATGGCCACTATGATGAGCTACATTGTTCCCCATGTTTAATCCTCTTTCAGGAACTTTATCAAGAACAAAAACTTCAAAGCCAAGATTCACTTTAAGATGCAAAATTTTTATTATTTATTTCTACCTTAAGTAAATCACCACTTATTTTAAAAAGTCTTTATTTCTTTAGATAAAGAAGTAAGTTAACAATACATATGTTTCTGAAAGATAAAACTCATTTTATAATGAATAAATAAAAAGTTGTGATGCAAGTTTGACAGAAGTGATAACACAAAATCTACCTTGGTGTTTCACAGAGTTGTGAATGTCATATTCATGAGTGATGAAATTAAAATTCCAATCAAATCATGGAGATTGAGGATAAGTGTTTTGGGATGCATAATTGAAATACTTATATGTGATAGTATTAAGTAGCAAAACTTCTTTCTTTTTTTACAACAGAACTCTATTATCTTATTCAATTGTATTCAACAATGGCAGTAAGAGAAGAAGACAGGTAAACAAATAATGCAACCGTGTTCAAATTATACAGCCAGCATAGAAGAGGAAACGACTAACTGTAAGAGGTAGAGTCCACAGAGAAAAGGTTATGTGGGAGCCTGAATCTGAAGAATGAACCAGAAGCAAGACGAAATCCAGTCAGAAGAAAAAGCATGCACAAAGGCTTGAGGTATTACTAAAATTATGTGCCATTGCTTCTTCTGGAACTCCAACAGTGAAAGGGCTGAAGAAAGGCAGTAAACAAAGCCAGAGACAGGAAGGAGATTGTCAAAATTTGAATACGGCATGTTTATCATTTTATTCTGTAATTTGTTCTTTATGGTTTTATTCTATCCTGTCAGGAAAAAATGATAAGAACCTATTGTCTTATAGGCAAGACAAAGGAAACATCCTTTTTTTTTTTTAATCCTCTGGACACTCCTGAGATTATCTCAAGAGTAGAAACAACAGTAATATTCACACAGACACACAAACAAAATAGCTTATCCATGGCCTTTCTTACTTATGGGGTATATGTGACAATCTTAATAAACATATTAACCAAAAAAAAAAAAACCAAAGGCAGAAAATAGAATGGAATAATAAGAAAGTAATTTGTAAAGATAAAATGTTTTACAGAATGAGAATTTTGAGCTCAAAGAGGTGAAATATCTGCTTTGCTCTAGTCACTAAGTGAATTAGTGATGGAATATGAAAGCGATCCCAGGGCTCTGGACTCTAATCAATTTTCTTAACATTATATCACACTGCCTCTAAATACTAATAATAAATACTGCATATCCACATTCAAATGTGTGACTATAGAACATATGTACAATTATAGACCTGAAATATACACTAATCCTTAGTTGATTGGTCTGGCAAGGTTAAACAAAATGTTCTTTCATAGACTGTTGTCAGGAACTAGCCATACAAGTCGGCCAAATGGTGAGGAAGACTGGGGACGTGCAGGAGCACGTGGAAATTCATTGAGCAGCCAGTGCCTCTGCCACATGGACTTTCATCTCTATCATCTCCCCACTAGTTTCACGAGGATAGGAACTATTAATACATCCGTTACATCTCTGCAAGACATTCTTACTATTGGATCCAGTCTCCAAATTTATGCTTCCCAGAAGTTGAATTCATCCTCCAAATTGTTGCAAAATCCTAAGAAATTACATTCCTACCTTGATCTCTGCTCCCCGCCTTACTTGTACATAATCTTTATCTCATACCCAGTTAACCCAATTAGAGAAATCAGCCCTTCCTTGATCACAAACACACACCCATAATGAAAACAAAAACAGCAATAAGAGATATTCAAATACATGCCCTTGTGAAAGCAGGTTACTTTGAAGAAATTATGTTGGGCTTGGGAAGAGAGGGAGGAAAAATGGAGAAGAGGTTTATAGGTCAAAAATGTAAAAAGCTTCAAACTAAATATGAGGTATCCATGTTCTGAAAAAATGTCCTTTGGCCACCCACTTGAGAGGAATTTCACCCTTTTCCTCTATGTTTCCTCTGCCCGGCTGCACATTGTCTGTCTTCTCTTTGCTTCCTCTTTTTTTGTGTGTCCTCTCATCCCTCTACTTATCTGCTCTTCCTCCAAGCAAAAATAAAAAGCCTCAGCTCATTTCCTGAAGAGCAGTTTACACATAACTGCCTTTGTTTTGTTTCCAAGATCCTCTTGTGCTTGTCCCTTCTAAATCTCATTTATACCTCTCATTGTATATCCAAGGTGTTTTTCTAAACAAAGAGTTTTTTCCTTAAGAGGAATTTTGATATCATTATTGAGAACATTCTGCATTTCCATTCCTGATGCTTTGATAGTTATTGAGGCTAAATAAATATCTTTTCCTTGATTAATGAGTTTATTAAAAGTGTAAAGCAAACATTCAGAAAGTTAATTTTGTAGTATTTTATATATAACAGCTACCATTTTTATTCTTCTTGTGTTTTTAATACCACTAGAACAGACCACCAGAATTCCAATTGAAATTCTAGTAACAAATCCTTCTGCATAAACTCTATCAATGCAGTTAACCATACTATAAAATTTATTGTATTATATTATTACTTGAACCATGTGATGCTTCATAAAATAGCTTTGTCCAAGCATGGTCCAAAAATTCCACACACAAAAAATTAACTTTAATGTTATGGTTTTAAAGCTTTTAACAACTTAAAAAATTCAAGAACTTTAATTGTATTATTAATTACTAACATATATTTTGTGTCACTTGTACAGATGACAATTATTCCTAAATAAAATCTTTACTATTCAAGTCACATTTTTGCATGTATTATGCTAGCACTTTTTAAAGTTGTTTTCTGTGTTCTGTTACAGGAATATATGTTTGTTTTTATTTTATTTGCTTTGGTAATTTTATGATAAGAGAAGTGTTCTTTGTATACTATAAAAAATGTAATAAAAATGAGAAATTAAAAATGTAACATAATTCTCATGTAGTTAAAATTAGAGGCCACCTTTGTAGAGCTCTTCACGTTCAGTAGTCCTCTTTTCTTCCATACTTGGGAGCGGTATTTAGTAACTTTATCATAAAAAGTAGAGTAATGAGTTAGGATAAAGAGTTAAGTTGCTGCAACAACAAACAAAAATCCCACATTAGTTGCTTAAAGAACCAAGTGTTGTGGGTTTTTTGGTTGGTTTTGTTCTTTAATGTAGCAAGACTTTCTTGCTACATTAAATAGTCTATCAGAAACCCATGCTTCTTCCATATTCTGTTATCCCCTAGGGTGTATCTCTAATTTCCATGAAAGTTGTGTCTCAGGCACATCCGTGTTCTTGCTCCTGTGAAGGGAAAGATTGGAGGAGCAAGAACACAGACACAAGCTGTGGCACAGCTTTGACCTGGCCATGTTTTAAGGACCGCGTCTGGAATAAGCAGCCATCATTTGTGCTCCCATGCTGTTGGGAAGTACTTAGTCACATGGCCACACCCAACTGCAAGAGGGTCAGGGGAACTAGGAAAGGTGGTTCTTAGTAAGACATGCCAACTATAACTCTATCACTACGGAAGAAGTTGAGGACTTATTTGGCTAGAAAATTAACAATCTTTGTCATCATAAATTGTAGCAGAGAATGATGTTGATGATGATGATGATCAAACAGACATATCTTGAGCATTTTGTTTTCACTTAAATCCAAGTGTATATTTCTTCATAAATCTTTTGATACAGGGCAAAAGCTTTTTCTTTGAAAATGGATCTACCCCAGTTGAATCCAACACAACATTTTTGTCATAAACCATACTCCTAATGATATTCTGTAATTCCTTATAGTGAAGACACAATTGAAGATTATGTTCCAAACAAGGCTGGGCACGGTGGCTCACGCCTGTAATCCTAGAGCTCTGGGAGGCTGAGGCAGGAGGATCACTTGAAGTAAGTAGTTCAAGAGCAGCCTGCGCAGGAGTGAGACCTGATCTCTACTAAAAATAGAAAAAAATAGCTAGGCATGGTGGCACATGCCTGTAGTCCCAGCTACTTGGGAAGCTGAGGCAAGTGGATTATTTGAGCCCAGGAGTTTGAGGTTGCAGTGAGCTATGAGGATGCCACTGTACTCTGGCCAGGGCAATAGAGGGAGACTCTGTCTCAAAAAAAAAGTATTGTAAAAATACCTATAGATTTTTATTATCTTCTGCATTTTTTACAGCTGTCTTATCTCTATCTAATTGACACTGTTTTAATGACTTATTTTATTACGTTTTTATAACTTTTTACTTACACGGAAAATCTTTATGCAATATCTCCTGAAATTATATTATTATAATAGTAAGTACAACTGGCAAAACAGATTCAAGAACAAACAACTGACCCTGCATAAGCACACAACTCACCAGGATGGAGGAGACAGGGGGCTGGAAATTCTAGAAATTTGCCTACAGTTATGAGCATCCCCTGTGCCTGGAGCATCAGTCCCTGCATTTTATCAAGGGAATACTGAACGTCAGTTAATCTAAGGAGTCGTTTAAATGATGATGAATTAACGATTTTCACTGCAATTGGAGATGTTTCTTTGTAGTGCCATATGGCCCTACAAATAATTGGAGAATAAAGCATTTTTCTGTTGATTATTGGTAAGAAGGTATATACAGCTCCAGAGCTAAAATGAGAATATACCCATGTCCAGACACTTCCATGACCTATATAACTTATATATAAGAACTGTAGTGCTGTGTCTATCTCAATTTCCTGTAACCACAGGCTTGCCATTTAAAAGTATAATTATCCTGAGAATTTTTGCCTTGTGGTAGGTTATAGCCAGTGATTCTTCTTCTTTAAATGTTACATATAGCTCCAAGAATCAGGAAAACGTTAATGTTGTAGTAACATGCCTATTTTTAACAGCCCCTGATAAAGGAGTTCCCCATCTGATGAGGGTAAAAGTATTATGCTATGTATACTACGACACTTCTTTAATTCAATACTTCTCAACCTGTGTTTCTTGGACCAGCAGCATCAGCAACACCTGAGAACTTGGTAGAAAGAGAAATTCTCAGATGCACCCTGACCTATTGAAACTCTGGGATGAGATGGAGCAATCTGTTAAAACAAATCCTCAAACTGCTGTCAGAAGAGAGCTAAGGCAGTTCCCCCCAGCAATCTGTACCTACATTTCAGCAACATTAGATTTTGGGCTTTTGTGCATGTTTATGCAGGATTTCTTCTGCACTCTGTGTCTCCTCACTTCTCATTGTCAAACTTTTACTGATTCATTTACAGCAACACAGAAGCCCAAGCTAGCATGATTTTGTTATATCAATGTTGCTTTTGCACTGATTCCCAGAGTGGGTTCTAGCAGTTTATCATTTTAGTAACAAGTCGCCTTATTTTCTATTATTTTTTCCAGTATAATTAACTTTGCGAATTTTTTTTTTTTTGAAACTAGAAAACAAAGCAGGCCGGGCACAGTGGTTTATGCCTGTAATCCCAGCATTATAGGAGGCCGGGGCAAGAGGATTGTTTGAGCTCAGGAGTTAGAGACCAGCCTGAGCAAGAGTGAGACCATGTCTCTACTAAAAATAGAAAAAATTAGGCAGGCGTGGCGGCAGGCACCTGTAGTCCCAGCTACTCCGGAGGCTGAGGCAGGATTGCTTGAGCCCAGGGGTTTGAGGTTGCAGTGAGCTATGATGACACCACTGAATTCTATCCAGGGTGACAGAGTGAGATTCTGTATAGAAAGAAAGAAAGAAAGAAAGAAAGAAAGAAAGAAAGAAAGAAAGAAAGAAAGAAGGAAGGAAGGAAGGAAGGAAGGAAGGAAGGAAGGAAGGAAGGAAGGAAAGAAAGAGAGGGGGAAGGAAGGAGGGAAGGAAAAGAA
>CAUYRT010062129.1:0-17482 GCA_963574885.1 Lepilemur ruficaudatus | reverse complement strand
AGTCCCAGCTATTCGAGAGGCTGAGGCAGAAGGATCGCTTGAGCCCAGGAGTTTGAGGTTGCTGTGAGCCAGGCTAACGCCACGGCACTCTAGCCTGGGCAACACAGTGAGACTCTGTCTCAAAAAAAAAAAAAAAAAAATTCAGAATCTGGCACGAAACTTGGCACACAGTAGGTGTCAACAAATATTTTTTGAATGACAAACTCACGAATGACAATAGCTAAGTATTTTTGAGTATGTAATATGTGCCAGGTACTATGCTAAGCACTTTAAATGTTCTTAAATCCTCATGACAACCTTTTGATTACTGCCCCCATTTTATTAATGAGGAACCAGAGACTTGGACAGCTTATGTAACTTGTCAAGGTTTTATAGCCAGTAAGAGTCAGACCAGGAATTCAAGCTCAAATATTTCTGACCCATAAGCCCCCAGCTAACTGTCAATGTCTGTGTTTTCCTGCTGACAACTGAATGAAGAGATAAATGAAGAAATGAATGAACATATGAATAAACGTAACCAACTACACCGTGTATTCCACTAATCTTTAGAACTAGTGGAATAATTTCAAGAAGCAACTGGCTGGAATTAGTGATGTAGTGTGCTTATTGAAGAATATTTCTTTGTGTGAGGCACTTTGGCCTCTTGAAAAGAATTAAACCCAAATGCTCATTAACACTGTTCTTTAATCAAATGAACTGGCATCTAGCAAACGTTAGATGACAGATGTTTACAGTGCCGAGCTTCAGTAAGCAAGCTCCTGAGCCCCGGAGCTTTAATCATAGCGACCAGTACTTAGCTTCAAGTGCACACATCAGGCTGTTTGTGGAAAATTATCTGATGACCAAATCGCACCTCCTTTTAAGGAAAACACCCAGAATAGTCACACTCCAGTTAAGACGTTTTGCCCCATCTAAGGGGCATAAAGATGTCAGAGTTTCCAGATTCCTCTCTTGTCTTGACAGCTTAGATGAGTGGGTATCTTTCTAGGGGATTAAACCAGGTGGTCTTTCAGTTCTGAGATTCTTTTTATTCAAAGGAAACAGATCAACTTTATTAATTTCCCTTGAAAAGGTATTCTCCAAGTAAGGACTCCTGAAATTTAAGAAAAGGTAACCCAGTCCTTAAACATGTATTTCTGAATTTAGCTATTCTCATTTTACTGTTTTTGAAAATGATGCAAATCATATTTACACATGTAAATATATTCAAATATATAAGCATTTAAAACAAAAAATCAAAATCTCTCTGACCCTCCAAACCCCCTCCTCAGAATTGACTACTGTTACCACTAACAGTTTCAGATATAGATTTCCAAACTTTTTTCTAAATACATACACCATAGATTTTTACATATATGCTCACATAAATACATGCACAGCCACACACACACATACATATATGTACACAAATATAGCATTACTCTTAGCATATCGGTCTACAATCTACTTTTTTCCTTAACAATATCTCATAGACATCATGCCAGATCAACAACCTGTTTCTTCAAAGCTACACAGTATTCCATTTTATGGGTCCATTATAACTGCTTTCACTAGTCTCCTATTGAAAGCTTTAGATTGTTGTTTCTTTTGTTTGCTATTGGAAACCACACGGTAGTTAACATCCTTGTAACTATCTTGCTTAAATGTGCATGCAAGGATTTCTGTAGGGTAGCTTCATTTCCATGGATTTTCCTGGTTAAGAGTCACATGTTTTAATTTTTGATAGTTATGGCCAAGTTCAAGAGGAGATAATCTGAAGCTTCTCTCTGTTCCTAAGGAAACTCTCCATGAGGTTTCAACTGACTGTGAGATCCACACCTCTGGGTTATCTCATTTCTAAACTCACGAAATTCCTTTCACTCCAGTAAAGTTAACATGTTCTCTGCATTGCTACAATCTTTCCTCTTAGGGCACATTTAGCTCCTGTCCAAACTACCCTTTATTCCAGAAGCCTCTCATGTTTCAAAGTAAAGATTAAACTCCACATCCACTGTGGATTTTTTCTAACTGGTTAGTTAGCATACACATGTATACAATTTCATGAAGTCCATGTTCAAACTTCCTTCTTCTTTTCTAATTATACAAGCAAAAGAATAGGTGGATTTATTGGGGAGGGAAATGCAGGCTGATACATAAAAAATGATTACCTATTTAGGACTGGAACAAGGGAAAAGTAGAGAATGTTTCAGAACACACCATTGTAACAAGAACCTGAAATGATGCCATAAACTCCTCAGGCCTCAATAAATACTGATTTTATTATAGTCTAAGAAAAAGAATCTTCTTAATAGTCATTTTATCAAACACCCTCTATGAGAAGGCATTTTATAGAAATTATTTCTAATCTTCCCCAAAATCTTGTCAGGTAGGTTGCAATATCTCCATCCAGACAGATGAGGAAACTGAGCTTCACAGACCGGATGCAATTGGCTCAGGATTTCACAACTAGTGAAGTGCTTAAGATGGGGTATAGACTCAAGGTCAACTGGTTTTCTTTCCTCTGTACTGCGTTGTCTCTCTTGCCATCCAAGTTGCCAATTCAGAACTTCGTAAAGGAGAATGAAGACCAACTAACAGAGGTGCTGAGATGCAGAACTTAGCTCAGCATAAAGGACAGAAGAAGATAGAGGCCCTTTCATGGGTGGTTGGACAATTGGTTATCTGCTAGGAATTATGTAGATTATCTTCCCGCGGTGGATCAGAGGCAGGATCAAATGACCCCTGGGTCCTCTTCCAAATCTACTGATGTACAATTTGACTGCCACACCTTTTTTACAGGTAGGGAAACAGAAGTTCAGAATCATTAAGTGATTTGCTCAAGTCCACAGCTAACTAGTGCAGAACCCAAGCATGGTGGTGACTCTCCTGCTTTCCACTAGAATATATCTACTTCCAAGTTCGTTAGACTTTCTAGCATATAGTCCACATAATCTTGAATCCCTTTACTCACTTGTTTGTGACTTTGGCTAACCTAGGTCCCACCATGATATCCTACAACAAATATATGATCAGGGCAGAGAGTATCACACTTTTATTTTCCCCTCCCATCTCTTCTAAGGGCAGAGGCACAAGGGGCAGTCTGATGCAGGACCATTTGATGTCACCCTACATCACCCTACATTTTTTTTTTTTTTGAGACAGAGTCTCACTCTGTTGCCCAGGCTAGAGTACCATGGTGTCATCCTAGCTCACAGCAACCTCCAACTCCCAGGCTCAAGCGATCCTCCTGCCTCAGTCTCCCAAGTAGGCGCATGCCACCACACCCGGCTAATTTTTCTTTTTTTAGTAGAGACGTTTCTTGCTCTTGCTCAGGCTGCTCTTGAACTTCTGAGCTCAAGCGATCCTCCTGCCTGGGTCTCCCAGAGTGCTATGATTACAGGCGTGAGCCACCGCACCCAGCCTCACCCTACATTTTTTTATGCTTTGGCTTCCTAATCCAGTAATAAAAGGATTGATGCTATAAGTAAAGAAAGCAATGGCATGGGAGAATGGGAGAATGGGGGCTGGAATACTCCCAGAAAATACAAAAAGCCAAGCCCAGCTATAGGTACATCCTGTAAAAACTCTGGCAATCTTTTTAAAAGCAGTCAGGGTTGTATCAATTATATCATCACATTTTGTGGAAAAGAAAAATTAAAAAGACTAAGAAAGGTCTTCAAGAAACCACCACCTTTGGGGCTGAAGCATGCTGGGTCATGGCCAGACTTCAGGGAGGCTGGCTGGTAAATCACACTGTATTTGAAGAGCCCCTGAATGTTTGAGAGGTGGTTCTGTGATGTATGTGCCACCCTCGCTCCATACCTGGGTCACTCTCAGATGCAAGTCCCAGGCTGTTCTCTCAGTCACCCCCCTGGTGGAGAAGGGGAAACACCTCTCAGGAAAAGGACACACCCTTCTGAGAGAGAGTGCCACCCACCCCCTCATCCCAAATTCACTGTAACAAAGTACAAACTGAATTTGAAAACCAAGGCCCTTGCTCATGCTTTTAGAAACTTGACTCAGATTAGATCCTTAAATCATTACTATTTAACTTAATGTAAAATCTGGGTAAGTAAATTTCTGCAAAGGCTGCTAGAAAGGCTTACCATTGGGTTAAAAATTAACATCCAAGCAATTTGACTCCTGGGAAGCCTATTTATTTTGATTGCCTGGTTCAGGTAGTTTTCCAAAAGTAATTTTAAGTATTCAAGGTGAAGTTTAGAAGGGTCTCGAGTGCAGGCAGAAGGCAAGACCCAGGTGCTGTTTAATTAATTGGCCAAGCAATGCTGGAAGATGGTAAAGAGAAGTTGAGAGCCCAGATTCTAGAACCGTTGTATTGCCCGGATTCAAAACCCAACCACTGTCACTTACCAGCTCTTTGACCTGGGTAAATTACTGAACATCTCAGTGGCTCAGTTCCATTGTTTCTAAATAGATATCACAAGACAATGCCTCATGGAGTTGTAAGAATTAAATGAAATAATCTACATTATAAAGCACTTAAAATAGTACCTAGTACAGAGTGAGTGCTCAATAAATGTTAGTAATACTATTATATGTTTTAATGATAGGACCAGTGATTCCCTCCTTCCCCATTTGAAACGAAAATGATCGGCCATGCAAAATCAATATTGTTTCATATCCAGATTTTGTTGTTATGTTTGGTTTTCACAAATAGCAACCGCTACTAAACATAAAAAATAAAGAAATTAACTAGACTGTTTTTCACATTTGATCTCTATTATACCGCATATAATCTGCAAGTGATTAAATTTCATTTTTATTAGTCTTGTTAAACTATAACATGCTTGTTATCTCTCCCTGGGTGTGGTTCACACTCAGAACTGCTGTTGGCTTTGTTCAGTATCTGTTGTTACTTAATTTCAATAATCACTACCAAGGAGATTGTGAGAAACTTGTCTTGCTCAGAAGAAGTCTGACTGTTCATAAGACATGAAGTAAGTCATTAATTTCTTAGAGTCTTAAGGAGTTATAGGTCTTTTTTAAAAGTGGGGGAAGGAGGGAGGTCAACAAATGACTAGGATTTAACTCAAATGATTAAAAGGACAGGATGTTCTTTTTTTTTTCCCCTGGGGGCCACAGAAGGAAATGAGAACTAAATTTAATGTTATGAGTTCCCATGTTCATAAATTGATGTCTTAGGTTTATGTGTCCTAGTAATTATGCCCTGCTTTGGAAAGCCTTCCCGTGAAAGTTTGATCTGAAGGTAGAAATTCAGTATCTGGGAGAGCCGAGTAGAAACCATGAAATGAAAGTGTTGAGAGTTTCCAGGAAGGTATTTATCTCATGTGTAAACTTTCCTTCTCACCTCAATGGTGGGAATGATATCAAGCCATGGAGCCCTTCACTCTACTCTGCCTCATGAAGCATGCTGTTTGGGCTCTGCTATCAGACATGCACACTTTAGTAAAAATTTAGGTCAATGTAGGTCAAAGCTTTACCTCTAATTGTAGATCTCAAGGTTTTTATTGCTATGCCACAGATTATATTACAAGCAACTGAGCTCACTCTAATTAACTTAAGCAAGACAGGAATTTATTGGAAGAATAAGGTGCAGGGCTCATAGAATTGAAGGAAAAGCTGAAGGATCAGGCCTGTGAAAGACAGGAGCCAAGTGAGTTCTGTGAGATCTTTGAAGTACTATCTCATCACATTTTCTTCCGGGCAGTCCCTTGAGTGGAACTCTGATCTTCTTAAGTCTTTGTGTTGCTCAAGATTCAAATGCTGGGGTGGTTTTTCCGCCTTGGAGCCAATTTCTATCTCAGGCGAGGGCAGGGTGCTAAGACTGCAGCCATGGGGTGAAAAAAGGGTGCCACAAAGGAAGATTGGAGCACTCTTACTGGAAAAGGGAATGGATGCTGATCAATCAGAAACATACATTTACTACAATCACCAAGTAGAGGAATTTCACACACCTGTAGATACGGACACTTCGTGTCGTCGTCAAAGAAAAGGATTGTCTTGCTGCCCTTGAAATCCCAGCACTTAAGTAGCTGTTGTTCTTCACTGATCCTACTAAAAGACCCTTTCCTGGTCTTCGGTGACAGTCTATAAGTCAAATAAGACAGAAGAAACTCTAGGATTCTTTCACAGATTTTTTCTCAAAAGCTTTTAAATAAATCACACCTTATGATTTGACTGTGTTCGAAATACTGTTGAATTCTTAAAGCCATGCCTTTAACAAAAAGGCCACTGAAATGCGGTTTCTAAGGTGAAGATTTGAACAAACACTGATACATCTAACCCACTGCTTTAGCTTATAGTCCACCACCTACCCACAATGCTGGCTAAATATGCAATTTCCTGAGTACAACCTGAGACCTACTGTAGGCAGTTTGGGTGTGAGGGAGCTGATTCTAAATTTTTAATAAGCTACCCAGGTGGTTTTGATGTGCACTTAAGTTTGAGAACCACTGAACCAGGCTCAATAAATCCCAAAATTTATTGAGCTTATACTCTGTGTCAGGCACTGTTCTAGACTCTAGAGATACAACAATGAACAAGTTAAACAAGGAACTTGCCCTTTTGAAGAGTATCATGGGGAGGAAATTAATAGTGAATATGTACAAAAAATTAATCAACAAAATAATTACAGGGTGGAATATGTACTCCGAGGAAGAAAAAGAAGGTAATCTCAAACTTAACAAAAGTGTTCACTTTTATGTGCCACAATTTCTTCTCATGTCTCAGATAATGGGGCCACCATCCACCCAGATGCTGGGGCCTAAGATCCGGACAACACTCTGGACTGATTCCTCTCTTTCCCTGTTTTCCCTCCCGTGCACTCCATTGGCAAGTCACGTCAGCTCTACCTCCAAAATACACCCAAGACCATCCACTTCTCCTCTTCTCCACGCTGCCTCTACAACAAGACTCCATTTCCTCTTGTATGGATGACTTCAGTGGCTTCCTAACTGGCTTCTCAGTCTCTAATCAGGTCTCTCTAGAGTTCATTCTGCACACAGCAGCCAAAGGGAAATTTCAAAATTGCAAATGAGACTGTACCCTTCCTTTGCTTAAAACCTCCTGGAAGTCAAGCTCCTCACCCTGATCTGCCAGGCCCACCTGATCTGGCTCTCTGGCCCCACTGCCAGCCTTTCTGTCCCTTGATCACAGTGCTGAACCACCACGCCTTTCCCCGAGTCCCTCAGACATACCAAGCTTGCTCCTGCCTCATGACCTTTGCACTTACTTGTCTCTCCACCTGCCAACTACAGATCATTCAGGTTTCAGTTCAAATGTCACCTCCTCAAAGAGGCCTTCTTCATCCATCCGAACTACAGCAGCACCCTATCCTCACCCTTTCTTCTTATTGTTAATAAAACTAGTAATATAATTATATAATAAACATTAATTATTAAACTAGAAAATATTAATAAGGCAGTTATTTAGTGAATGTTTACCATTTGCTAAGAGCTTTAAATTTATTAAAATATGTGGTAATTTTGCAATCTAGTTGTTTCATACATAGGGTGTTCTATTTCCCAGCTAGATGTTTAGGGTATAGGCTATATCTTAAGGTTTTTTATAATCCTTCCGCTGCCAGACTAGTATATTGTTCATAACAACTGCTCAAGAACTATTTGTTGTGAATAATAAAATGATTTATAGCTCTGAGATTTAGTGATTTGCCTTATGTCAGAATATAAGCTGATCTGAAAAAGCAGATCGATTTCGTCTGTAATCTTTGTGTAAAAACTTTGGTTTGGATATGTTAGTGGCTTAAATTGTGTGCTGGCGTAAGATCTGCCTTCCATTCATTCAACAAATCCTTGTGAGCACTTATTATGTGCCACAGTGTGTTACAGACAACTAGTAAAGGCTTCTAAAGTAGGGAGATTATGGCATTCACTTGTCAATATTCCTGGCATGTTTATAAATTTCACTTTGGCAGTTGCTTATTCCTCCCAGGAAACTGGCTCATATTTTGCAATCTAAGCACTTACAGAATATACAGAACATATAACATGATGAACAGTTAAGCTCTGGAGTCAGAAAGCCTGATTTTCAATTCTAGCTCTGCCAATTCTTTGCTTTGAGGTCCTGGGCAAGTTACTTATCCTCTCTAAGGCTTAGTTCCTTCACCTGTAAAATGAAAATAATAATACAATAGTACCTCTTAGCACAACCAGGGTGCTATATAATAAAATGATATTAATAATGATAATAATAGTACCTCAAAATAATAATAATAAAACATCAAAATAATAATAATGATGATAATAATAATACAATAGTACCTACCTTTAAGGGTTATGATTGGTATGAAAGGAAATAATGCATATAAAACGTTCAGTACTGGCATATTTTAAGAACTCAAAATTTTAGCTATCATTAAATTATCAGTTCATATTATACTACCAAACATACTAAGAACACTAGATAAGAAAAATGCACCCAGAAAGTAATTTTTGAACCAGGAGGGAGGAAATGAACATATACTTAAGTTCCATTATGTAAATAACTGCTGCAAATAAAATGATTCTAACAAGAGGCATCATCTGTAGTACAGAAAAATTCATAGGCATTAGAACAGAAGCTCTCCATATATCATTTAATCCTCACAACAACATTGTTAAACAAGTATAATCTTACAGATGAGGATATTAGGATTCAGAGAGGTTAAGCATTTTGCCCAAGTTTGTGCAGTTAAAAGGTACAAACAACCAGGGTTGTCCGTATCTGAATTCCTCTCACATAATGGAAAAGGAGCCAACTGCATTTCCCTCGTCATATCTCTGAGATTCCCCACACACTGCATTGTTTCTGTAGGATAGCATTGCTCAAACTGCTGCACGTGAAAATCACCTGGGGTGTTTCAAAAATCCTTAATCCAGGGCCCCATCTTAAAGGCTTCTAATTCAGTAAATTTGGGGGAGGGCCTATGAATCAGCCTTTTAGGGAACACTCCGAGTAGTTCTGTTGCAGGTGGTTCCTGACCACATTCTAGAAATACTGTCATGAGGATTCCAATACCTGGTTTTAAGATCGCGTAATATACGTATTAGAGATTAGCAGCTGAAGTGTGCTATGACATGACCACGTGATGAAAAGATGTGTATGCAACTGACGTATTTTAGGTTTCACATAGCAATTGCACCTTTTGCGTTCATTTTACAATTTCTCTACATAGAAATCGGTGACTCTTAAGTTGAGCGCATGTGAGTTTTTATGTCCTACATATGATGCCTCTTGTTAGAATCATCTTATTTGTAGCAGTTCTTTGCTTATTTATTTAGACAAGATATTTGAAGACACCAAATAGAAAATGAGTAAATAAAGATAAACACTTAAAAAACGAAGATCCTGAGGGTGATATTTCCTAAAAGTTACAGAAATTTATTGGACCTGATTACTTAAATAGTTGTATAAGGATCTGTCAGATATTTCACTGAGGTAATTTCTTTAAAATAAACCATATAGGTCACACAGTGCTAATAAAACATGTTGATGAGTCCTTGAGTGTTGCCCTGATTATGTTTCCTTGGGGAATGGAGAACTCATTAGCATGAGCTCCATGTCAGTCCTCCCTGCCTTGTTCCCCAAGTACTTTCCAGACAGGCTTGGCATAAAAGGGTGATCAAAATGTACGCAGCATGGCCAAGTTTCAAATGAATGGCTCATCTAACCCCGCTGATTAAATACGTGACATTACGTAGTATGAAAAGGCTGTTGTGCTTCATAAAGTTTACTTTTCTGAAAGCTTTAAAATGGTAAATTTTGGGGAGTGGGGATAGTGAGAGGATTCTATAAATACTTGGCTTTTCATATTCAACTGCAGATGCCTATTTCCGAATCCAGGGGAAAATCCTCAGAGTTGAGAAGTTATTGAATTGGGAGCAGCAGGGTGTGTGTGGAGAGAAAGAGAGAGAAAAAGAGAGAGAAAAACCTGTTTGTTTTCTGAAACAATAAGCAGTAAAACAGGTTGTTTAGGGTAAAGTCCCCTGAACTAGATAATTAATTTAAAATACATCTGCCTATAATAATACCTTATATTTACATAGTGCTTTGAAAAGTTCAAAGCACTTTTGCATTTACTATCTCATTTGAATTTCACAATAACCTGAGAAGTAGGTAGGTACAGAAGGTATTATACAATCCACCACCACCACCACTTAAAAAATGGCTAAACTGAGGCACAAGCAGTCAAGAAACTTGTTTAAGGTCACATAACCGGTTGGTGTCACAACTAGAACACCAGAATTTTGAAACTTAAGCCTGTGTTTTCTTGGCAGAAAGTGTCTCTGCTACTGCTTGATCTATCCAGAGTTCATGTGGAGATTTGTGGCTACAATTTAATTGGAGAATACAAATCAGGCATGCCTAAAGAGCTCTACAGAAAGGAGATTGTTTCTTTTAGATCATGACTGTGTTAGAAAAGGGAGGTAGAGAATGGAGTCAGTTGTTTCGGACAATGCAAATTAAAAACAAACAAAAAACACTTTGTAATCGGTTTCTGGATATTTTGGGGGCAATTCATTCATTAAATTGTGTATTCATTTTTTAAAGTAGCTATTAAGTGCCTTTATATAAGAGACTGTGCTCAGCACTTTGGGAAGATATAAAGAAATGAATTTAATTTCTGTGGGGGTGCTTTGAATTATATAGATAATCACCATTTTATTCACTGTTCGTTACCACCTGGTAGATGAAATGAATAAGCCCTCCTTGCAGAGAAGCAAGGTAAACAAAAACAGATGAAGAACACTGGGCAACTAATTTCTTTCAATTCTCTCCCTGTGGGAGGCATTTTTTTAAACCAAGGTGATAAATTTCCTGCCAGATACACAAAACACCAAGTTTGCTATGTCATGCAACATAATACAGATTTTAACACTAATGCTTCCTTGAAACTAGGAAGACTGGGCTTAGGTTAGCACCAGGTTCTCTATCAGGTATACTGGCTCAGGATTTAAGGGAAAATATTAGCATCTAGCCCAAAGCTTTCAATATCCAAAAAGCTTCTCTGAAGGCCAGAAATAAGTCTCTATGATACTTTTCCCCCACCTGGCTCCAGATGAACTTTTTTTCTTGGCAGGCATGTTTGAGGAGGGTGTAGACAAAAGGAAACAGAGGCACCAATGGATGCAAAGAAACAACCAGCAGAGCTGTTGAAAGCCCTGTTATTTGATTGGAAGATAAACAACAGTTTGCTAATAGGTATGGTTGGTTTCCCCAGAGGTCAATTTTTTTTTAGACATTCCCCTGAACAAATTTCTTCACTTTCTAGCACAAACACCTCCAAACCTGAAGGCAAAATTTTAGTTAATACTTATACACATTATGAGAAGTTGTTTATTTCTTGGGTTTATACTATTAGTATATGTACACAAAGTGTCATTGAGTGAAACTACTTTTTTTGTTGTTGTGACAGGTCCTGCTCAGCCCCTAGGGTGGGTGTGTGAAATAGAGTGGGTGTTTGTTCATACGTATTGTTTATCCGCCTTGTGTGTGTGAGAAGAGTGGAGACTTGGAGTTAACCCCAGCTTTGTCCCTAACACTGTCCCCATTTTGCTTCTCCAGGTTGCCATGGTTTTCACTTGTAAATTTACAAGGTTGGAGTAGTAGGAGAGCTCTAAGATCTGTTCCAACTCTACCATCCTATGTTGCTCTAGTTTTTAAATATGTTTTAGTTATTCTTCAACATACATTATAGTATTTAAGTCAATCAGTATTGTATTTTTTTTTTTTTTTTGAGACAGAGTCTCACTCTGTTGCCTGGGCTAGAGTGCCGTGGCGTCAGCCTAGCTCACAGCAACCTCACACTCCTGGGCTCAAGCGATCCTTCTGCCTCAGCCTCCCGAGTAGCTGGGACTACAGGCATGCGCCACCATGCCCGGTGGCGCATGCCTATAATTTTTTCTATATATATATTTAGTTGGCCAATTAATTTCTTTCTATTATTAGTAGAGACGGGGTCTCGCTCTTGCTCAGGCTGGTTTTGAACTCCTGACCTTGAGCAATCCGCCCGCCTTGGCCTCCCAGAGTGCTAGGATTACAGGTGTGAGCCACCGCGCCCCGCCTTTTTTTAATTTTTAGAGACAGTGTTTCTCTTTCTGTTGCCTAAGCTAGAATGCAGTGATGCCATCATAGCTCTCTGCAACCTCAAACTCCTGGGCTCAAGGGATCCTGCCACCTCAGCCTCCTGAGTAGGTAGGACTACAAGTGTGCGCCACCAGGCCAGACTAATTTTTTAATTTTTTTGCAGAGATGAGGGTCTTGATATGTTGCCCAGGTTGGTCTTGAACTTCTGGCCTCAAGCAATCTTCCCTCCTCGGCCTCCTAAAGTGCTGGGATTACAGGCTTGACGCCACCATGCCCAACCATCATTCAGTATTCTTAATAAGATAGTAAGGTTTTGCTTCAGGAAAATTGGTCATTGTTGGGTACAAAATTATAATTCAAGTAAAATTAAGTTTATTCACTTTACAAAATAATTACTTAATTTGCAAAATAATTTTAGAATGGTAGCACATAACAAACTGCTTATGCATTTAAAATAAAGATTTACTTTTAATCCAAGTTTTTAGGAAAACTTATCTAGAGTGAGACATACTTGCATTAAATAACAAAATTATAAATATATGAATGCCATAAAATCACAGTATTTTGGAATGCTGATGGACCCTGGGCAATTTCAATCTAACTTCCTCATTTTACAAAATATGGAACTAAGGACCAAATAAGGTTAATTACTTGCTCAAGATCACACAAGTACATAATTAACAAAGACTGTGAAAAGAAAATCAATGGCAGAATATTTTCCATATTTTTCTTTATTCAAATTTTGAGACTACACCTCTTCACTTATGAAGAAAAAATCATAGATGGTCAGTGCTTAAATCTAGGAATATTATTATGTAAAATAGAATTTATGGTTATAATTCAGATTCTTGTGTGTGGATACATCACATTTTAACAGTGTAAATAGTTGATTCACATGCATCTAAAGTCCATTAATCCATTTGAGTTTCTTCATTTTGCTGATTTTTGAATTGCCACTGAAATAGCATAGTACTCTGCTATTATTTTCTCAAATTATTTTGGATATTTTTTCTATAAATAATATTGTGATTTTTATAACATATAAGTACACATTGAAATGTGTCAGTAATACATTTTCTAACACCAGCATTCACTGAAATTCCAGGTATGCTTACAGGAGTGAGTAGGACTTGAATCCACTGCTTCCAGTTACATAAATGAGTTTTACTTTATTATTCTTTTCATTCTTGTATTAAATGCTAAATAGCCTCCTTTTGTACAGTTATCATTTTAGTACGATTGGAAATTAAATATTAGCACAAGTTACTAATCAGTTTCAAGGCACATGGCTTTATTTTTGCCATTAACCCCAATGTTCAAAGTTGGCAGGTTTCTTTAAAGCTAGCGCTGCTAGCATTTCATTGACTTCTCACTCAAATCGGTGCTTCCATCCCTCGATCACCCAGTTAATTTTAACCTTGACCTCCCACAGCTGTACTGCTTTACTCAGTCCAAAAAGACTCCCTGATTCCACGCTTTCTGCCTCTTATGAAGCAATAGTGGAGAGGAAAAACAAAACCCATTCCTTTAAGAAAGATTCCGCCTCCTCTCTTATAAAGCAAGCGCCTAATGGTAATCGTGGAGTCTCTACTAAGTCACACACTTTACTACTCAGCGTTGGGCGAAGCTGCTGCTGCTGCCGCCGCCGCCGCCGCTGCTGCTGCCGCTGGTCTGAGGCTGCAGTGGGTTTCTGTGCAGCACTGCAGAATCCACACCTAGAGAACAGGAGACACAGGCACGCACGTCTACTACCCTGGGCACAAGCAAGCTTTGCATCTTCAGCGGGTAAGCAGATCTTTTATCCATTTTGTCCAGAAACTGCGGGCAAGGGAATAATCATGGAAAAGACTGTTCATCAGACGTGCTTAAAATGGATTATGTTAATGTGTCTTCATTTGGTGGTGATGGTGGGGTCTAGATTTGTGACTGACAAATGCCTTTTATCGTGGAGACTATCTTCTGATACGTGCCCTTAGCATACTTTTTTTGCTATTCATAAAAAGACTAATCTTGATTGCATGCAAAGCTTTTCATTTTTTTGCTTTTTAAATGCAAGAAAATATCCAGCCACTCCCAATATCTCTCTCAAATACTGCAGATATTTTTAAACGCCGAATAAAATGTCAGGCTGAGCATTTTCTAAATACTGTTTTCTCCCCCAAAGCTAGGAAGCCTTCCCCCTATGATTCTTTAGGAGTATTTAAAAACAATAAAGCATGGTTGGATTTTGAGCAAATGGGAGATGATGGTAGACTAAAATTTCTATAGCCTTAGTCCAGTGGAGAGAGAAAACGAGGGTAAATGAATCACAGTTAGTGCCAAGACAAGATTCATTTTCCACACTTCATATGTGGGAAGAGGAAACTACATTTTAATTAGCACATTTTTAGGGAAGAGGGAGGGGATGCAGAGGAGGGGGATGGTGTGAGGTATTTGAGGGGGAAGAGTCTGCAGATGAGGAAGGAAATGGAGTGGACTGTCGCCAGTGCCTTGGAAACGAAGGGAGATAAGGGTGGGGAAAGAAGTTTGTTGTGTGTGTTAGGGTGGGGTTGACCCAAGGGACCATGAATCACTAGAATGGCGCTCCCAGGGGCGTGCTTGCGGGGGTACTGGTGCCCGTGGACGACATGTGTGCAAGAGGGATGTGCAAGTCGTGGGTGGCAGAGAAAAGTGTGCGCTGCTGGGAGGTCTATTTCGAGAATAGGCTGGGATGAGAAACGTGTCTGGGCGACGGGGGTGGGCGCCTCAGTGTCACCTGTGGATGGATCCACAGCCCTGCGGTTGCGTGTGGCAAAGTTTGCCCGGCCCCGGATTCATTCTGAAGGCTGCTGGCGGTGCCTCGACTTGTCACCTCAAAGAGGTCAGCTCTCATAAGGCTAAGAGGCCGGGGGCCAAAGTGGGAGTGAAGACCCCAGGCCGGTCCAAATGGAGAGCCCCTGCCCTGCCCCTCTGCGGCGGAGAGTGGGGGGAGGAGGCGCCCCCAAGGCAACTATGCCGAGGAAAATCCAGGCCCCTCCTGTGGGGGGCGTGCGGAGGAGGCTGAGCCTTCCAGTGCCGCCCCCTGAAGACCCAGCAGACAGTGTGGGCGGCGGAGGCTGACTGAGCGCGGCGGCTCCGCCTCGGGAGTCGGGGGCTTGTTCGGGTTAGGGCGGGAGACGTTTCCGAGGCGCCCCGCCTTCCCCTCGCGGTCGGGTTTCCATCGGGGTCGTTTCCCACTCCGGCCCTCAGGGGACGCCGCGGGTTCTAGCTGCATAGCCGGAGGAGGACGCTGAAGAGGCGCCAGGCGGCCGCCCCGAACCAGGCCCTCCCAGCAGCCTGGCCCGTAGGCCCCCACCGCGGCGGCTTCGCCGACTTGGAGCTTGAGGGAGGGGAGGGGGTGGCAGGGGGCGGAGCCAGGGTTCCCGAGGGGCGCGAGGGGCGGGATCAGAGAGAGCGCTTGGGCTGTGAGGGGCGGAGTTTTGAGAAGGCGGGGCCGGGACGCTCCGGGGCCCCAGGGGCGGGGCCAGGAGCGTCGGGGGCTGCGAGGGGCGGGCCTGTGGGGGCGTGGCCAGCGGCGCTTGGGGGGCCTGGGGATGGGGCCTTGGGGGCGGGGCTAGGGGACGCTCGGGGGGCGCTCGGCTAGTCCCGCCAGAGCGCGAGCCGCCAGGTCGTAACGGTCGCCAGGGTGAGGGGCGGGAGGGAAAGAAGGGGGGTTTAAATTATATTTTTTAAAACAGAGAGCGAGAGCTAGAGGCATCGGCGGCCCAGGTGTCGCAGCTTCCTGCCACACAGGGCTTGGCGTCCAGGTCCCTCCCTCCTCACGCCCCCTCCCCTTCGCCTGCCCTCCCCTCTGGGGCCCTGCGGCGCTTAAGAGGCGGCTGCGGCGATCGGGCGGCCGCTGCGGCCCCGGCGGCTGCGGAGAAGGAGGGAGGGAAACACAAAGCCGGCTGCGCGCTGCGAGGTAATCCGGACGGGAGAGGAGGCGCCGTCGTCCCGCCCCCACTCCGGGCCGGGACGCGGACGCCCGCGCGGGGGCTGGCTGCGGGGACTCTACGGGGGTCACTTGGGAGTGGGGAGTGCGACGGCTGGCGGGGCCGAGGGGACTTCCTATTGGCTGTCCTCGCGGCCTCAGGTGAACCCCTCTGCGGGGCAGGAATGGGAGCCGCGGGCGGGCTGGAGGGCAGCGTACCTGCAGAGGAGGGTCCTGGGGTGCAGTCTCGGGGCGCTGCGGAGTGGGCCCGATGCGTTCGGGCGTCCTCTCGTTTTCCCTGGGAGGGCGAGGAGTTCTAAAAATCAAATGCTAGCTTAGGTGACCCGGGGACCTTAAGTCCTGAAGGTGCTCTCTAGGAGGGTGGGAGATTCCCGCGCTTGGGAAAGGTGGACGAAAGGGAGGGAGTGTTGGTTTGTTTTTCTACTCATTTAAGAAACTTCTGTTACAAGTTGAAAATGTTCAACCACGTTCTTCTCTAATCCACATTCCCTCAGCACACACAGACACACAAACACACCACCCCTACAAACGTATACACGTTAGGTTGCGCTTCCTGCTCGGGGTGACAAGCAAAGTTGGCAGTAGGTCTGGTTTGCTGGTGTTTGGGGCACGTCCAGCCTCTTTGGAGGTATGCTATTATAGCTGAGGCAATACCGCAGATAGAATAAGCTGGGCCTCTTTTAAAATGGCAAGAATGGCCTCAGGTGAACTTTTTTGTTGCAGAGATTTAATTGCAAGTAGATGCCCGTTTAAAATGGGAGCGTAAGGAAAACCACTAATTTCCTTGGCACATGTGTTGTTGCAGTTAACCTGCTAGAGTGTTATGGAATTTAAGTCAACCAAGAGGCTTTGAGGGAGGATTATATGCAAGGTTGGTGAAAGAATTGATAAGATTCTGAGGTATGGGACTAGCTACGTACACGTGCACGTTTATGTTAAATTTTGTGACATTTTGGATTTAGCAGCATTAGAAGGTTGCT
This sequence comes from Lepilemur ruficaudatus, assembly GCA_963574885.1. Lineage (NCBI taxonomy): Eukaryota > Metazoa > Chordata > Mammalia > Primates > Lepilemuridae > Lepilemur > Lepilemur ruficaudatus. The sequence continues at coordinate 487 of CAUYRT010062129.1, read as the reverse complement.
TTTCTTGGAATGCATTCTATCTACATTGTGGTGGGTACCTCTTAATTTTGGTATTAGAAGACCTAGTGAGAGTGTTGTTGGAGTGAATAAAAAGAGTACAGCGTGGTTTGTCGTTTTTAAATTAAGATACTTGACTATTGAAAAGATTTGTGTAAGTTATGGGACTGACCCTTTTATAGAGTTAAATTATTTTGGAGCATTTGTAGAAAGTTTTTACATCTAAGTCTCCATTGCATTATACTTGCATTGTACCTCATTTTCTTTTGCCTAAGTGGAGCAGATTAACTTTACCCAGGGAGGCGGATCAACAAAAAAGGCCACATTTGCTACGTTTAACTCTAAATCCTTCTAAAGAGTTCAGTCTATGCTAACTCTTAAAATTGACCAAAAGTGCTGGCAATGCTGGTAATAGTTGTTTTCAAAGAAAAAGCGGTTGTGTATCTATTTTGAATGTTAAACATAATTTAAGGAGTTCCGGAGATAATTG
>CAUYRT010062126.1:0-56548 GCA_963574885.1 Lepilemur ruficaudatus | reverse complement strand
TGCAGAAATTCAATTTTTTATTGTAATATTTCTTATTTGGCATTTATGTAATCCAGTTTTTTATTATAGCTATTTTTATTTTATTTATTTATTTATTTTGAGACAGAGTCTCACTGTGTTGCCTGGGCTAGAGTGCTGTAGAGTCAGCCTGGCTCACAGCAACCTCAAACTCCTGGGCTCAAGCGATCCTTCTACCTCAGCCTCCCGAGTAGCTGGGACTACAGGCATGTGCCACCATGCCCAGCTAATTTTTTTCTATATATATTTAGTTGGCCAATTAATTTCTTTCTATTATTAGTAGAGATGGGGTCTCGCTCTTGCTCAGGCTGGTTTCGAACTCCTGACCTTGAGCAATCCGCCCGCCTCGGCCTCCCAGAGTGGTAGGATTACAGGTGTGAGCCACCGCGCCCAGCCAAGAATTAGGCAATTCTTGATCACTGAGGATTCAAAAAAAAAAATTAGCCCACCAAAGTTCGTCTTATTGGATCTCCAAGGTCTCTATTGTCACCAGTAGCCCAGTGACTACTCGTCATCCTCCATGAGGTTGATGGTGGGGATGGTGAGGCCAGAGACAAGGTCAATGCCCTCAAATGGGACTCAATGCATCCACTCTGTGGCTGGCGGGTGATCTCCCCTCACCCCTGAGCGTCCATCCCCTCATCTGTAAAACAGAAATACTCATGCCAGAGTGGAAGTCCCTTTCTACCATTCCACATCTGGCTGTGCAGAGAGACTCTGTGCCGGCTTCCACTGGGTGAACTCCTTCGTGAACAGACCCGCTGTTCCACCCCCTTAGTCTTGAGAGCAAGACTTCTGCCCGCTCTTAGCCAGGGAGACCTGAGTCTTGCTTACAAGTCCTGGCTTGTCCAGACTCTCTCTCCTGCTTCGTCTCTCACCTCTCCCAGCCCTGCATTGTGTTCCAGAATCTACCCGTAGTTCCACAGGTACTCCACGCATTCACTCACCTCCCAGCCTTTGTCTCTGCTGCTCCTTTCTTCAGCATGTCCTTCCTCCTCGCTGCTCAACTCATACTTATTCCTCAGGGCTCTGCCGAGGTTTTAGCTCCTCAAAGAGACTCTGCGCTCTTTCCCAACTTCCTCACACTCCTCCCACCCCATTCCCACCCCCGTGCTTCAGGTGAGGGCTGCTCCTCTGTGTGTCCATCTGCTCAGTAATGCTATGGAGTTTCCCCTCAGCTGTCAGACAGCACCACCACTCAGCTCCCGGCCCAGGGACTGACACAGGTGGTGCTCAATGGATTATTTGTCAACCAAAATGACAAGGGAAAGACAGCTCCTAGACTGTTTCCGTGGTCAGAGCTCTTTCTGCTATCTATAAAGCTGCTTTCTCAAGGAAGTTGATTTCATTTGCCAGAGCAACAAATTATCCCTCCTTAAACAAGCAGGGGCCTGATCTATGCTGCCAGCTGTACTTGGTGTAGATTCTCTCTGTTTCTGCCTCAGTGGTTCTTTCATTGCTTATCATAGTCCCATTCTATTGCTAAATTCGACCCTCTGTGCCTTCGTCTGTCTCTGTCTCCCACTTTCTCTCTCTCTGTACCCCTGCCACCCCGGCTCATTCTATCTCCCTTGTATCTCTATCTCCCTCCCCGCCACCCACCACCAACACACACACACACTCAGAGTAAGGTTTGTGTGTTCCAGGCCTCGGGCTACCTCCCAGAATTAAGTTGAGTGCAGAAAGACAGATGCCAGATGACTGGAGTGTAGTTAGTACCCTCATGCCTAGTGCAGAGCCTGGAACACAGTAGGTATTCAATACTATTTTTTAATTTAATTGCCAGTGTAAGAAATGTATTAGCCTTAAGATGATAAGAAATGTTTTGTTTGGGTTTCAGTTGCCTCATCCTTATCATGTAAAGAATAGTCCCTGCCTGCCTCTCAAAGTAATTGCAAGGTTAAGATGAGAAACTGGGCTTGGAACTTCCCTGGAGTGTGGAAATACTCCCTTCCTGTATGAGGGTGCGAGTGAGGGTGGAAATGCCCAAGATGCAGGGGTGTGCTCTGTTCGTGCTGCCTCGTCCATGGGGAAGCATTGCTGGCATCTTCCCACAGGGCTGAAGGTCATCGTGGGGGCCCTAATCCACTCGGTGAGAAAGCTGGCTGATGTGACCATCCTCACCATCTTCTGCCTAAGTGTCTTTGCCCTGGTGGGCCTGCAACTCTTCAAGGGCAACCTCAAGTATAAATGCGTCAGGAATCACACGGCTCTCCACGAGGTGGCCAACTACTCATTTCACAGAGAAGGTCAGTCGCATTTATGCCGTAGGGACCAAGGTCTGGCTGGGACCTTGGGACCATATGGACATAGGGACAAGGGGTGTGAAGCCCCTACATGTGTGTGTGGACATACATTTTGATTCCTCTTTCCTACTGAAATGCTTCTCCTGAGTTGTGTTTTACTTTTGGGTACCCCATTTCTCATTGTCCAGCATCCCTTTTGCAAGGAAATGAGCTATAAATCCAGAGGCAAATCATTCTGCCTCTGCTGGGGGAGGCTGAGAGCTGAAGTCACTGCTCAGCTCTTCTCTTCTCAGATGTGGCTTTAACCCTTCCAGTGGCCCAGGGTGTCCTCTGAGTGCATGTAGCAAAGGGATGTGCCCACTGAGTGCATGTAGCAAAGGCTACTCACCTCCCTCAGATAGAAGACTTAAGAAGTGGTGCCTTTGCCACAGAAGACTTGGGTTGAAGGGTTCAGAACCATCTGTGAGGCTTTGACTTCTTTTTTCTTTGGCAGATTTCTACCTTAATAAGCCAGGCACTTCTGATCCCTTACTGTGCGGCAATGGATTTGATTCAGGGTGAGTGCCCAACCCATGACAAAGCACCAGTACCCAACAGTCCTTTCTCCATCTTGTCCTCAGCATCTTCTGGGCAGAGACTGGGTTACAGGTACTGAGCGAGGTGTAGAAATGAATAAGTCATGGTCTTTGCCATCCCAGAGCTCATGGGAAGGGCGTGAATGAGTTAGCTTTTGCTGGATAACAAATGACTCCAAGATTTTGTAAATTAAAACAGCAACCAATTACTTAGCTCATGATCTGTGCATCAGCATTTTGGACTGGGATCAGCTGGACATTGGCTGGAATTGCCTGGGCTCATTTGTGCATCTGCAGACAGTGAATAGATTCGCTGGGAGATGGCTGGTCCAGATGCCCTGTCTCTGCTCTGTGTGGTCTCTCATTCCCCAGCAGGCTAGCGTAGGCCTGTCCTCATGGCAGAGACAAGGTTCCTAGAGAATGAGTGGAATTGTCGAAGGCTGCTTGGGGCCTAGGCTTAGAACTGACAGTGTCACTTTTTCTATATTCTATTGACCAAAGCAAGTCACAAGCAGTCCAGATCCAAGAGGTGGGAAAACAGACTCCGCCTCTCAATGGAAGGAGCTGCAAAGTCATATTACTAAGGGGTGTGGATACAGAAAGGGGAAGCATTTTTAGCGATTTTTGCAAATTATCTACTCTAGGAAGGAACTAATATTTATCAAATATGTTTGTGTCTAATGCTCTGTATTTAGTCATCACAGCTAACTCCATCCTGTAGGTTTTATTACCCTCACATAACAGAGAAAGAAACATATGCATCAGGTATTGCAATCTCAAATTCTTACAGAGGCCAGACACACAACAACAAATGAGTGGAAGAAGCCAGGTGGGAGTCTGGCAACTGAGAGTTCGTGCCCCATCTAAAGGGGATGTCCACTGATCGGTCCAGCTTTTGGTTGCCATATGGAAATGTGGGTTCATTGCTTTAGCTCTTCCAACTTTTAAAATGGAAACAAGAAATATAGACTTTTACATAAAATCTCCCAACTGTAAACATTGGCTACCAATTCCAAAAAATATCTACATATTGTTGGATCAACAAAATATTTCTGCAAGCCAAATCCAGCCTGAAAGCTGCCAGTTTGCAATTTCTCCTACAAGTACATGAAGATGCTACACTGTGGAGAAAATTGCTGTGCTAGAGGCTCCACGGGCTGAGGAGACACAGTAAGGTGATGGCGTGGGACACAGGAGAAGGTCTGGGAAGGCTTCTTGGAGGCAGGTAGGATGTTTCCAGGCTGGATGAATAAGAGATAGTTTGAATAGAGGTCATTCCAGGTGGCGGAGGAAAATGTAAAACAAAGCTGAGGGGTGTGGACCCCTCAGCTCTGCCTGCTGCTTTGGCACTGTAGCAAGATGTCAGCAAAATGCATCCAGGCAAAAGATCAGAAAGGCCCATTTCTCCCTGCTCCATGGCCGGAAGCCTGGAAGACCAGAACTCACAATTCCCTCACTCCCTGAGAGGGTTGTTCTGACACTGGCTTTCATTTGCTTTCAACTTAAATTTATACCAAGAGCCCCCTCAATGTCTTTTTTTTGTTTGGATGATGGTGTTTCTCAAGGCAGTGGATCCAGAGCAGCCCAAGTGGTAAAGTCGTGGGTTCCATCTAGAGCCCTTCTCAGCTCCCAGGGAGGCCAGGCCTGCTGTGGGCAGATCCCAGCCAGGCAGTGCAGGAGTGGACCAGGCCGGGATGGCAGGGGGAGGCCAGCCCAGGACGAGGGGCAGAGGAAGCCCTGAAGGCATGTGCTGTGAGTGCCAACCCTGGTCCTGTGCCGGGCTGCTGAGAAGCCCGAGCCATGCAAGGCCCACGCTGACCTATGACACCGTGGGAGGAAAGTCTGTGGTCTCAAGGTGGAGAATGCATACTAGAAAATACTTGATTATTTTCAGCATTTTTCACATATATTATTCCAGTCCATCCTTTCAGTAGCTTCTAAGGTTAAAAACAGCAAGAATTTTAATTTGCATTTTATATATTAATATAATATTTACTATGCTGAAGGCACCGTGCAAGGAACTTTGCACAGTGGTCACATTTAATCCTCAGAGCTGTTAGCTGTTGATACATGGAGCAGTGAGCTGTTCATATGTAGTAGCTACAGTGGAGTTCTACAGAAGACATAGAAGTAAAGCTGCCCTCAGAGTTAATTAGGAAACCTACAGGTTACAGGTTGACTAGCCCCTTCGGAGAGCAAACCAAGAGACTGCCTTTAAGTGTGGGTCTATAGAGTCAGGGAACTCGCAATCTGCACTGGGGAGATAGAATTGAAATTGATTATAATTAAATTGTAGGAGCTCCAATCAATTGTGTGGGTCCTGGGGTTATTTGTTCTCATGGATGTCAGGAATAAGGACAGCCCCAGGGGCTGGTGTTGGTGCAGGAATCCTGACCTTCAAACAAGACACTGCTGTTGCCTTGACAGGGCCCTCTCCACTGGACGGGGTGGGAGCACCTCACATGCCCTGGGCTGACAGATGCTTCCTGACATCGACTCACCCCTTATCGTGAGAGAGAGAGGAGTCTAGCACTCCCCACCTTCGTGCCAGACAGTCATCTTGAGTTTGACCTGTCTTCATAGGCCAGTCTTCAGGAGCAGGCTGAGCTGACGAAAGTATTGGGCTATTTAATGATTATATTTCTCCTTTTAAACAAATATCTTGGCATCTGTGCAGTTTTAGGCAACTGACTTCTCTCTGAACCCTAGCTTCTTCATCTGTAAGGAAGGATTGTCAAGATGTTTAAATTACAGTGTTTGTAAAGCTCTTAGGGGAAAGAGAGGCACACAGTAAGTGCTCAGTACATGGACACTTGTTATTTTCATTGTTTTATATAATTTGTAAGTGATCTTAACTAATGGAAGTCCTCCTCTGATAGACAACTCTGCAGGTGGTGCCAACAGGCTCAGGTTTTAAGTCTGCATTATTGCTACTGACTCTCCCCTCCCTAGTGTGAACTGGCAAAACTCCACACCGTACGGGGATCATGTTTGCACAGTCAGCTGGCCTGCCCAAGGCCACTCTTCTATGCATGGAATTCTGAAGTGAAAGTATTAGCATTCCCATTTTATGTATGAGAGAAACTGAGACCTAAAGAGACTAAGTGTCAAGGTCACTCAGCCAATAAGAGGAAGGCCAGGCCTTGAACTCCGATCTCTGACTTCAAACGCTGTTGTCTTTCCGCAGCCCCGGGCTGCTTTGCCCCCAGTAAGCAGGAACTGTGCAATAGATGGCCCTCTCTGTTCTTGCTGCAGCCACTGCCCTGATGGTTATATCTGCCGTAAAACTTCTGACAACCCAGATTTTAACTACACCAGCTTTGATTCCTTTGCCTGGGCTTTCCTCTCACTGTTCCGCCTCATGACACAGGATTCCTGGGAACGCCTCTACCAGCAGGTATCGATCTGCATGTCCCCATACAGATGTGGTTGGAGGCTGGTGGCTTGGCTTTCTTTTCCTGGAAGAGCCTGATTTAATTTCTGGGGCTCATGTGCTATGGGTATAGGTCTCTCTTCTTTCCCTTGAATCCGCAGACCCTGAGGGCTTCTGGGAAAATCTATATGGTCTTTTTCGTGATTGTCATCTTCCTGGGATCTTTCTACCTGGTCAACTTGATCTTGGCTGTGGTCACCATGGCATATGAGGAGCAGAACCAAGCCACCATTGATGAAATTGAAGCAAAGGAGAAAAAGTTCCAGGAGGCCCTTGAGTTGCTCCGGAAGGAGCAGGAGGTTTGTGAGAGGCAGAAGATTTGTGAAGTTAGTTGCAGACTATGTGTTCTCAGACAGAAGTCGGGACCAACCACTTAGATTAAGGCTGCCATCCTAGGGAACTGTAAGAGGATTTGTCTCACCTCAAGAACCATCTTAGGTCAGATTTTCTTAAAAAGAACCTGCATAAGGATTCTTGTGCAAGTGATTTATTGAGGGAGTGCTCTCTGGAGAAGGTGAGTGAAGGAAATAGGGGTGGAAATAAACAAGGAGTGGTCTTAGCTGGAGACTAGCTTCAGCCTGATCCCAAGGGGAGCTCTGGAGTATAATTTGTGCCACAGTTATCCCTACCTTGAGGCAAGGGGGCTAGCTCTCATATGTACCCCTATACCTGGCCCAGGAGCAGGCAGCCAAAAGAAATTTTCTGCAGAATGCTGCGGGTATGAGCCATTAGCAGCTACCATTCAAGCAGCTGGGGAGTGGTGTGCAGAGCTAGTAAAAGGGACCTGGGTGGGTCACCAACAGAGTCTACTACAGGATCTGAATGAGGGAAGTAATACAAAGGTGGCTGTTCCAGCCAGGTCCTAGCCCTTGACCTTCCTGTTTCAGACCCTCACCTCCAGAACACCAATGTCTGGGGACACATTTATGCTAAGCCCAAACAATTACTGTTGGTTGCAGCTGCTGTTCCCTCTCCTCAGGTGCTGGCAGCACTGGGGGTTGACACAGCTTCTCTCCGTTCCCACAATGGATCACCTTTAACCTCCAAAAATGCCAATGAGAGAAAGCACAGAATGAAGCCAAGAGTCTCAGAGTGCTCCACAGATGACAACAAATCACCCCAACCTGAGCCTTACAACCAGCGCAGGATGGTAAGGGGCTCAAGTTTGTGCTCTAAACATTACCCACCTTTGCAGCTCTTATGGACAATGGGCTGAAGCGGGAAGAGGTTGGTAGCAGAGAGATAGCTGGAGGCACAGAGATTAGGAGGATGTTTAGTAATCCAGGCACCCCTACCCAATGGGGCCTAAACTAAGACAGAGGAATTATTCAGGAGGAAGTGTCATTAAGATTGGGATTGTGGAATGTGGAAAAAGGAAGGAGTCCCAGATGCCTCCCAGCTTTCAGGACTGGGCAATTACATAGGTGGTAATTCTAAGACAAGGGCACTGGAGGAGGAACCCTGTTTTTCAGGGAAGGTGGGAATTCCATATTGAATATGCTGACCTTGAGGTGTCTGTGGACACCAAAGGAAGCTGACCTTTTTTTTTTTTTTTTTTTTTTTTTTGAGACAGTGTGTAAATCGGTAGCCCGGGCTATAGTGCTGTGGCGTCAGCCTAGCTCACAGCAACCTCAAACTCCTGGGCTCAAGCGATCCTTCTGCCTCAGCCTCCCGAGTAGCTGGGACTACAGGCATGTGCCACCATGCCCGGTTAATTTTTTTTCTATATATTTTTAGTTGTCCAATTAATCTATTTCTATTTATAGTAGAGACGGGGTCTCGCTCTTGCTCAGGCTGGTCTCGAACTCCTGATCTTGAGCAATCCGCTCGCCTCGGCCTCCCAGAGTGCTAGGATTACAGGCGTGAGCCACCGCGCCCAGAAAGCTGACCTTTGATGTCCACAGACACCTCAAGGTCAGCTTCCCTCTAACATGCTGATCTGCAGTTCTGAAGCAGGTACTTCCCTGTCCGTGGTGCTGAAATCATTCACAAGCGCTTTTTTTTCCCTCCTGAAGCATCAAGTAATTTTAGTTTGTTTGTTTTTAATGCATACATTGTAATTGTACATATTCACGGAGTATAATTTCTGACCTCATGCCGCAGGCCCTGTAGCTCAAGCTGTTACCTGTTGTTGGCACACCATTTGTCTGTGACACAATCCAGCCTGGGAATGGCTTCAGTACCTCACTTCAAACCCTGTAGAAATTATATTTCTCCCATAATGACTTTATGCCTCCAACTCCAAGATTTCCACTCCAACTTCCCTCACCAAGTTTTCTCCAACACTCCTGCCCCTTGAAAGTCCTGAGTACCCCGAATTTGCCTTTCCACAGGCCTGGGAGATAATACTCCTTTGTGGGAGGGTGGTTCTACAATAATAGTGTGGAAAGGGGGATCCACATGGCTATTTTTCAGGTATCCTGCCCCTCACTTCCCTCTCAATCTCTTTTCCTATGCTCACCTGAAGGATGTTTTACTTTTTTTCAGCACCATCTTTCCAACCCCCAGATTTATGTGTCCATATACATACACAGACACACTTGCGTGTCCACAGACCTCAGTGACACACCCACACTTCCTCATTTATCTGCATCTGTGCCCTTCTCTTTCTTTCTCTGCCTCTTCTGCACAGCATCTGGCATGCACGGGCCACAGTTTAGACAATGTTTCAAAGGAGATTTGACTAGGGCTCTGGCAATCACTGAACAGGATGAATCACAGCTTCCATAAAAACAGGAATGGCACTCTGAATTGGGCTTTAATTTTCCCCATTCAGTCATCCTCACACAGATTAGCACCTGGTTGTCCAATAATTGTTTGGTGTATATTCTTTTCTCTCCAGTGAAGCTTACCTTGAAAAGGAAAAAAAGGGAACTGTTTATTGTTCATTCAACAATACTAGGTGCTTGGTATAAAGAGATGACTAAAACATTATCTCTTTCTCAAGGATTTCCATTTGGGGGGGGAGGCAGATATAAAAACAGGTATGTGTTAAATACTGTATTAGAAATACACACATAGTGTTTTGGGAATAGAGGAGGAAACATTAACTCTTATGGGGGTGGGGATGTATCAGGAAACTCTTCTTGGAGGAGGGGATAAGTGAGGTGAATAATAAACAGTGTGCAGGGGTTCTTCTAGTAATTGAAGACTGGAGAGAGTTTGGGGAGGAGTATTTTCCAGGCAGAAAGAAGAACATATTTGTGCAAAGACAGGAAGGCCCTATTTGGGTAGTTTTTTAATGCTAACTGGTTCATTAGAGCCCGTTCAAGAAGGCATCCCCTTCCTCTTTTCCCAGTTATGTTCATCTGGTAAATAGACCTTAGGCAGTTTTTATATAAAACTATTTTCTGACCAATAGCAATGAGATAAAGATTGGGGGTGGGATACAAAAGCGATATAGCAGGAGTGTCCAGGAACCCACAGGAGACTGGCTGGCCTGCTTGGATGATGCATTTTAAGGCAACTCAAATGCCTAGACTAAGAGGACATTGCCTATCATTTGTCAAATAGGTTAATTCTGAAAACAGTTGGTGGCCAAAGGAGGCACTGGCTGTTAAATGTGGTCCCAACATTTTCTTTCCATTTTCTTCATTGGTTTACTTGGTGTCCAAGCACAAATAGCTCAGTATCCTCATCTTTAATATGTATTTGCCACTTCTGCTCCTTTGCTTCAAAAGTGGGAAGGACTTGTATAATAGATTTCTATGAGTTCTGTAGTCCTTGGACATGTATTCTAGGCAAAGAGTACTTTATTAATAATACTAGGATTGAAATAATTATTACCAAATGAGATTGGGCTTTAAAATCATCAAGAAAAGAAATTTCAGTTCTGTAGTATAAGTGGATAAGTAAGGATTGGCAAGACACTCTACTTTCATAGTCTAGTAAATAAAAAGAATTAAGGAGGGGAGGAGTCAAACAGTACAATCAGAGTTTGGTATGAAGTCAATGTTTAGATTTTAGAAATACTATCTATGACCTAAGGACAGAATTGATGGCTTGTTACAGTCAAGTTTCCACAGTGGTCATGGGAATTCGCTAGCCCAGCACACTAACGACACTCTCAGGGCTCTGGGCCTATGAATTAGCTCTTTTTCTCTGGCATCTGTAAGCCACACAGTTCCCTCAATGGAAGATTTTGATGGGAAATGTTCATTGATTTGGAGGAATAGCATTATTCTTCCAGGAAATTAGGCTGCAACTCTTTCTTCAATCTCTCCTTTGTTGACCATTTAAGTTTGCCTCAAGGGATCCTGGAAGCTTTACACTGTAAAGCTCTTGTCTCCTTTTTTGCAACACAAACTCTCACACTCATACCGACTGGATCTATTGAATTGTACAACCTAATTTTCAGACAATGAAGTGAACTTGTTCATTCAACAACCACTCACCAAGTTTGTTCCAGTACTGGTGTGCATAATAGTCTCCTTAGGTCACATCTTTGCATGTGGAGAAGGGAACGTAAGACAGATTTTTGTAGCCCTATGGCCAAAGGCTGGCAAACAGCTGGCCCATCGAGGTGACAAGGCTGTCCTCTGACATATTCTTGGCCATGATGATCTAAGGCCAAGATATACTCTGTAATCTCCCCTCTCTCCTGGCCTTTCACCAGGTCTGTCTAGAATCTCCTTTCCCCTGTTCCCTTCCCATGTCTACCTAACATACCCCATTAGGTCTGTGCCTTTATCTAGCTACTGGAAGGTCATGAGAATAAGGGCAGGGAAATGGGTCTGGGTGGAGGGAAGTGTTGAGCTCTAGGCTTGGCAGAGTACCAGATTTCAACTTGCCTTCCTTCCTGTTCCTTTGGGGCAATGCCCAGTCTTTCCTAGGCCTCACCTCTGGAAGACGCCGGGCTAGCCATGGCAGTGTGTTCCATTTCCGGGTCCCTGGCCAAGATATCTCACTCCCCGATGGAGTCACAGATGATGGAGTCTTTCCTGGAGACCATGAAAGCCGTCGAGGCTCCCTGCTGCTGGGTGGGGGTGGTGGCCAGCAAGGCCCTCGCCCTAGGAGTCCACTGCCTCAACCCCCCAACTCTGGCTCCAGGCATGGAGAAGACGGACACCCCACATTGCCCACTAATGAGCTTGTCCCTGGAGCCACTGAAGTCTCGGTGAGTTTGTGAATTCTCCAAACTCTTTCAGGCTGCCTTCCAGCTACAAGTCATGAGCCAAGAAGCCCTGAGTGTCACCACTGGAAAGGCTCTTTAGCCAGCATTCTGTCCAACACTTCCCAACTTACCCCCATTTTACAGACGGCAGGTGAGACCCAGAGAGAGCAATTGGGTTGACTTCAGGTATTGACCTGCAATACAGTGATACAGATTATTCCGCATTTGACCCCACATTTCTTCTCAGTGTTTTTCTGTCCCCACTCATCATCACTGCTTTAGAGATAGGACTTCTGGCTCCCTAGATGAGTATGAGAAAAACTGAAAGCCCTTCTATTCCTGCCTGTAATTCTGAGCAAACTACCCTAGGCTGGGCAAATGAGACCCAAAAAAATTCTGAGAGGTTCTCAGGGCAGACCTTAGTAGAAACAAAGTCCCCCTTGCTCTACTCAAAGAAGAAATAGCTTGACAAAATGTATAAGTTAGGCAACTGTGACTAACTGGCCAGCACTCTTTAATAGGATAATTACAGAGTACAGTGGAAAAACGGGGACTCCTCATTGGACTGGGAGCCATAATTTAACTTAAGCTCTCCCTCCTGTGTCCATAAACGATGCTTCTAGAGTTTTTCATTTGCCCTCTCTGGCTAGACAGGGTTACAGAGAAATTTGCAAACAGAATTGTAAAGAGAACAATATATGGTTCTACTGACTCAGATAAGTCCTATGGAGTTGCCTTGATTTGATGCCATGTTATTCAAGTTCCCAGCAAGAAATAGATGGACCTCTCCAATGGGCAAGTGGAGAGAGGTTAGTGAAATATTTCCAGAGGTGTGAGCTGGGCTCAGGGAACTAATAAGAGACAGTGAATCAACTAGAAACTAACAACAGTAGGGAGCTGTGATACACATAGGCTATAAGGGTACAGGGAAGGACCAGAATCAGAATGCAGCAGGAGCTGGAGCTATGTGTCAGAGGCTTTCTGATGGAACTTGCAACCTTAGGCAGAGGAGAACAGCTGCTCCCCAGCCATGACCCAGCATGGAAGAAGACAAGGGATAAATACCTCACTTGATTTTCCTTCCATTCTCTGATGTCCTGTCTGCACCTCCCATTGGCCAAACTTGACTGGAACCAGAGGGTGAGGGTGATGCATTTCGTACAGCAGTGCAGGGAGAGAAGGTAGACAGTAAGTCTCAAGGGCAAACAGAGTATCATCAAAAGAGAGTCCTAAAGGTCAAAGAGTCCTGCAGGCCTCTCTGGGAGGTGCCTCATTGGAAGCATTTTGTGCCTCTCTTGTGAGAGGCCCCTCACCCTTTTCATCTGTTCCTGAGATTATCACATTTCTAGATACTCTGAACTTGATTCATTCTAGTTAAATTATGCTACTAAAAGATTAGCTCTTTAAGCACTTCTGTGTTGCATGGACCTGGGTTTCAGGCCCAGCTATGCCATTTTCCAACTGAATTACCTTTAGCAAGTACCTTAAATTCTCCAGGCCTCCTTGTCTCAGATTATAAAAAGGTTTCTAATTATCAGAAGGGTTAAATGAAATAATAAAGTGCCTACTTTTTATAATGTCTCACAAATAATAAATAGTGTAATAGCTACTAATATCTTTTGCTGAGTCCTCGTGTTTGGAAACTTTCTAAACTTTCTTTATATTTATTGTGTACTGAAAACCTAGGAGTGGCACTGATGGTAGGTACTCAATAAATGCTTGTTGAATTGTACTCAGTGGTTTGTTCAGTGCTGAATCAGCTGCTTTGGGCCTTGGACTCCCTAAGTCCAGGATGTGTGTGTGTGACTATAGTTATGGGCCTGGCTTAGAACCCAGACAGAACTTCCAGTGAAGGCCCAAAGAAAGAAGGGTCAAAAAGGTTGTGTCAGACAGTGTTTTGGTCTGTTCAGGCTCCTATAACACTGGGTGACTTACAAACAACATAAATTTATTTCTCAGTTCTGGAGGCTGGGAACTTTAAGATCAAGATCCCTGTAGATTCAGTGTCTCGTGAGCGCCCCCTTCCTGGTTCATAGATGGCATCTTCTCACTGTGTCTTCACATGGTAGAAAAGGCAGGGGAGCTCTCTGGGCTCTCTTTTATAAAGACACTAATCCCATTCATGAGGGCCCCACCTTCATGACCTAACCGCCTCCCAAAGGCCCCACCTCCAAATAACATCACACTGTAGGTTAGGATTTCAATATATCAATTTTGGGTAGGAGACAAACATTTTGTCTATTGTAGACAAGTAACAGCTGGACAATCAAGACACACAAATGTTCCCTGAAGAAAGGAAGACTGTGTGGAACTCGATTTGGGTTGTATGTTGGGGAGGAAAATGGACGGGAGGTCAGGAAAGTTCATTGTGGAGTAGACATCACATACATTGCCCAGAGTAAGTCTTATAATGACTGCGTGGCCCATGGCTCCTACAGCTTTCACCTACCTTTGGCAGAAACTCCAGAAAATCTTGAGGCAGCCTTATCCCCACCCTGGTGCCCAGGCTCTGTCCTGGTGTTTGCAGAGCTTCAGATGAGTCTAGGTCACCCCATTAGCTGCCATTCTGGGCTCTGGTTCCACCCTAATTCTATGTTCTCTTCCTTATGCCTGAACTCTTACCCCAAGTTTGAGCACCAGGCCTGCTGCTCTAAGCTTAAATGCAGAGGATTTTGGCTTTACTGAGAACTTCACAATTATAGTCATGAGCCACTAACAACATTTCAGTCAATGACGGGCCACATAAACAATGGTGGTCCCCTAAGATTATAATACCATATTTTTGTTGTACCTTGTCTGGGTTTAGAAATGTTTGGATACACAAATACTTACCATTGTGTTACAATTGCCTACAGTATTCAGTACATTAACATGCTGTACAAGTTTATAGCCTAGGAGCAATAGACTACACTGTACAACCTAGGTGTATAGTAGGCTATATCATCTAGATTTGTGTAAGGACACTTTATGATGTTCACACAACAAAATCACCTAATGATGCATTTCTCAGAACATATTCCATTGTTAAGTGACACATGACTGTGTATGAGACTGGCCAATACAAGACTGAATGATCTGTCTTTGCCACTGAAGACTTTAGGTTGGGGGAGAGTCCTGACTCTGTTTGTGTCTCAGCAGGCATTCGATGCAGGACAGAAGAAGAATTTCTTGTCAGCAGAATACTTGAATGAACCTTTCCGAGCCCAAAGGGCAATGAGTGTTGTCAGTATCATAACCTCCGTCCTTGAGGGTAAGTGCTGCTCATTGGAACATTCCACCCACTGTGACATTGTGAGTCCCGTGTGTGAGCAGCAAAAAGAGTGCGCCTAACCTGTGTCAAAGGGCCCACATCTGTGTCCTGGGATCCTAAACACTCCTCCTTCTTATGCCCTAGAACCCATTGTCCTTAATCAATGTGGTTTTTTGTGTGCATAACTTTTCAAAAACAATAGAATCCAAAGAATGAAATTCCCTAATTCATCTGCTTTGTATAAATTTACAAAACTAGATTTTTAAAAGCGATCTGGCGGTCACCAGAGAATTTCAGACCGCCTCTCAGGTATGCAAGAAATTTAACCGTCTTTAATTTTCTAACATGACAAATTTATCCTGACATTTTTCATGGCTGTAACGTTCACACTTGTAACTTAATTTCTGTCTCAAGCCCCCGTTATGCTGAACACTGGAAGAGAGTCGAAGTAAATGAATTAGTCGATCGAACTAAATTCTTGTCCATTCAGTGTTCTGCCAATCAAGGAGGAATCCACTCAGTCTCCCCAGGGATGTGTCTAAGTTCCAAGCCAAGGGGTAGAGGAAGAGAGTGGCAAGGGGTCATGGCCACCTGTCCACACAAGTTCCCAGAGAGCATGAGTGCATCCTCCTCACCCTCAGCACTGGCGCCTGTTCTAATCCAACCTTTAATCCTTTGCCCCAGGGTGTGGAAAATATGACTTGAATCATACCCAGTTCTCTCCCTCCCCTAGACAAATCAAATTGTCCTGGGCTAGAAGAGGGATAAAGGAGTGTTCCTGAGATGGGGCCCCATGTGCTTTCCCTGTTCTGAGCTGAGTCTTCATTTGAGGGAAAGGTGTGATAAACAATAGAAACCCAAAAAATGTTGGAAGGATTTGAAAGCAGCCGATCTGTGCTTCACTTTTTAGGTGAAGCCAGAGGTGGTGAGTGTTAGGGAGAGATCCCATGCCCAGCACGGCACATAGCTGTAGAGTAAAGCTGGCTGGTAATGAAGCTGGGTAGAGAAGCTCCGAGGCAGCCTCAGAGAGAACCTGTGGCTCCATGATGGCAGGAGAATAGCTGGATGGTGAACTCGCCCCAGTGAAGGACATGGAAGGAAACAAGTAAGAGCCAAAAAGGGAATCTGGAGAGGCCAAGGGGTGGAGCCACCTTCACAGACCCTCCAACCAGAGACCGGAGGGGAACTGTAACTCAAGTAAAATACACTTAGCAGTGGCTAAGGGCCCTCCACCAGCCTTGAGCCCTGCAAAACTCAGATACCATCTCAGATAACGAAATAGTATCAAGCATTGAATTAACCAAAAGAAAGTTTCCATGTTGGGGACCTGACGTATAACCTGAATTCAACTAAGGGGGGAAAAACACTCTTAGGTTACATTTTTTTGCATACCTGAATTTGTGTTTTGAGAAATGTATACCCACTTCTCAACAGCAGTATATACAGACTCTCTCATATCATTTTTCCTCATTGACAATTATTTAATAATCACTTTTCATTGTATTAGCATCTGTACTCCTAACATTTTTTCATGGCTGCATAAAATTTCACCAAGCTGCTATGTCCACAATTTTTTTAATGGCCGGGTAAGTTCCTTGGATTTTTTTTCTCTATTTTTGCTTTTAGTCATCAAACAACAAATGTTAAATAATTTGCTTTTTTTTCATTTATTCTTCAAAACTCTTAAGCTTCCTCCTTCTATCTTTTTTCATTTATTCACTTATCAACAAACATTTGTTGAGCACCTGTTCTATGTGTGGCATTGTTCCAGGTGCTGGGGATTCAGGAGTGAAGATGATATAAACCTGCTCTCATGAAATCCACATCCTAGCATGAGGGGGGACCACAGATGATAAACACAAATAAATATTCAGCTGGCGATAAGAAGTAGGGGAAAAAACAAAGTAGGGAAGGAGATGAAGAGTGGAGAGTTGCAAAAGAGGTTATTTTAGGTAAGGGGTTTGTAGAAGGCCATTCTCTCTAAGGAGATCAGAAACTATCTGAATGAAACAAGGGATTCAGCCATGTGGGAGAGAGTCCCATAGGTGTAAACAGCAAATGCAATGCATTTTGCAAGAGTAAAATAGAAATGAACAAAATATGTGTCCTAAACACATCCCAAAATGTAAGTAAGACCAAAGAAGGTCTTGGGGTGAGTGAGAGGCAACAGAAGCGGTAGTTAAGGACACGGTTCTGGAGCCCAGCTGCCTGGGTTTGCATCCCAGCTCCCATTTATGGTAATCTATGTGACCTTGGAGATCCACTAACTTCTCTGTGCCTCAGGTTTCTCACTATAAATCAATGAAAATATACTTAGCTTATAGAGTCTTGTGAGAATTAAATGAATTAGGTCAAGCAAAATGCTTAGAACCATGACTGGCACAAAGTAAATATTTATGACGTTTCGCTATTATTGTTCACTAGGTTGTAAACTCCATGAGGGCAGACAAATTTCTGTCTTGCTCACAGCTAAATCTCCAGTGCCTAGAAGAGCAGTGCATGGCACATAGCAGGCACTAAACAAATAGTTGTTGAATTAATGGTGAATGAGTGTGATGCACAGAGATGATATTTGGAGAGTGATGCTAATTTAAAATGATGTGAACTGATGAAAAGGAAGAAAATAAGGAACAGTTAGATACCTTGGGGTAAGACAGACTTCCCCTCAGGCCTAGGAAAGAGTAGACTAGGAAAGGCAGGAGGAACAATGACATTTTAAAGAAAGCCTAGTAAAGGTTACCTTAGGTTAGGTTAAAGAAGTCAAGGTTTTCTGAGCATAAGGCACATATTTAATAATATTCTCTGGTTGGATGTTATATCTTTTATATCCATGGGATACATTAAGCATGCTTCATGCTGTCAGAGTTGTGGTAGAATTTACAAAGGCCCCCTCTTTGAGAGTGATTGTGCCTGAGAAAGTTTGGCCTGAGCCAATATGATCTTGGCAATTCACTGAGCTCAAGACATGTGAACTATCTATATACTTGGCAAACTGAGATCTGACAATTGTCCAAACCACAAGACCAGGAGCAGGATCACAGTAGTGAGAACAACTGAGTCTCTGCCCTCATGCTTAGTGGGAGAGAAGGAAATGGACAAGTCATTACTGAAGTGCTGAGTGTCTTAAAAGGAAAGTGTAGGATGGTAAGGGAGATAGAGTAAGTTTAGCCTGGGGCCAGGGAAGTATTCCAAGCCAAAAGGACTGCAAAGTTCCTGAAACAGAAGAGAGCATAATATTTGAAAGAATGAAAAAGCCTAACGTAGCTTAGAGAGCAAGGAAGAGAAGGGCTCAAAATAAAGATAGAGACGTGAGCTGGGGCTAGATCCAAGGAACCTCCTATACTGCATTAAGCATATGAGACTTCATCCTAAGAGACTGAGGTGCCATTAAAGGATTGAAGGAAGGGGAGCTACATTTGCATTTTATAAATGTTACTGTGAATACTTACAGAGAATGTAATTAAGAGGGGAGGTGTGTTGGCAGGGAAACCAGTTAGGAGGAAACCAGGTACGAGATGACAGTGCTTGGACTCTGGGGTAGTGGCCATGGGGATGATGGGAAATGGAAGGATTTGCGAGCTTTCTAAGGGACAAAAGTTTCAGGACCCAATGACGCGCATGGTCTGCTATAAGCAACTAAAGGCACACGAGCGCAGCAACTCATAAAGCGAGCATTGAGGAAGCAGGGGCTTCACTGGGGAAAGATGAAAAGGGAAGATATGAGTTGAGTCTGGGACATATTGGGTCTCAGGTGCCCTTGTAACATCCAGGTAGAGACGTCCAGTAGGAAGTCGACTTTATGATAAATGGGTCTAGGACTTAGAGACAAGGATGTCCTAGAGATATGTATTTGAAAGCAGTTTGAATACAGACGGTAATTTTGAAAAGGTGCAAGTGGATCAGATGACATAGAAAGGATCAAGTAAGAAGGGAAGAAAGCCTGGGACAGAGGTCTAAGAAACAGCAATGTCTACTGATTGAGGAGACGAGATGGAGCCAGCAGAGGAGACTGACAAGGAATGCATAGAAATAGGAGAAGAACCAGGAAAATACAAGGCAGAGCCAAGAGTCTAAATTTCTTCAGGAAGAACAGAAAGGCCAACAAAGGCAGTTCTATAGAAAGGTCCTGTAAAACAAAGCTTGAAAAGCATCCAGGGGCTTTAGTCACAGGGATGTCTTTGGTTAACAGAGCAAAAGGGGATTGGTGGAGTGGGGGGATAGGCAGAGGCCATACTGAAGGGGCTTGAAGAATGGGTGATAGGTGAGGAAATGCAGATATTGTGTACAGACAACTTTTTCAAGACATTTGTCTATGAGGAGGAGGAGATAGTAAGATGACACTAGGGAGCAGGTAGCATTAAAAGAGCTTTTTTGTTTTTGTGGTTTAGGGTTTTTTGTTTGTTTTCAGCATATTTACATGCTGATGGGAAGGACCTGGGAGAATGGGAAAGATCTAAGATTATGAAAAGAGAGGGAATATTCAACAGATTCCTGAAGTGGCAGGAGAGGATGCACAAATGGAGACATTGATCATTAACAGGAGGGGCGCCTCTTTAATTGTAACAGGAAGAAGGGAGGAAAGTTCTTTCTGGATCAACTTTTTTTTTTCCCAAAAAATTTTATTGGGGAAAAACTACAAAACATTTACAGTACAATGTTTATAGTCACAATTTGTAGTGAGCTGATTTCCCAAAATATATTACCATTCTTTTGGGGGAGCCATAATCATGTTTCAAGCTAGCATGTGTGTGATACTCTTAGCCTCTGCATCTCCCCAGTCAATCAAGATCAGCAGTGTTAAGGCTGCTTACAAAGCTGAGTGTCTTCTCCCATGGTGCCTCACAGGCAGACTGCCTCCTGCCAAAATGGCGTGTCTGCAAGCTTCCTCATTCAGCACCACTTCCTGTGCTTCTCTTTAGTGCCAAAAATAGGTCTAGGGAAGCTCTTTCCTTTGTTCCAACGAGAGATAGTTGATTTTGCTCCCTGGTGTACCAACTTCTTTAGAGAACTATGCTTTCCCAGTTTTGACATCTGTAGTTTCCAAAATCCACAGTAAGTAATTAAAACAACATAATTGTAAAAATAAATAGTCTGGTCTATGGAAGCAAAATGGACACACGTATATGAGAATATATGGACATATATGGAAATAATTATGACAAAAGTGGCATTTCAAATCCTTGGGGAAATGAGAGATTATTCAATAAGTAATGTTGGCATAAATAACCAGAGATAGGAAAAAATTAACTTGATCAATATCTTACTTCTTATCCAAAATAAACTCCAAATGCATCAAAGTTTAAGTTTTAAATGTAAAGTGAAACTACAGAAGAAAAGAAGACACGGATAGGTATTTCTCAAGCCTTCCAGTGATAAATCCTTCATATGCACAATATAAGCATACGAAAGCAAAGAAAAACATGAATAAACTTGACTACATACAATTTTTTTTAATCACCTATGGGGAAAAGGGACTTTTAGCAAAATTTTGAGAGCATGTGATTATTTTTGCAAGCTCATTTTTTTAAATTTGCTTATGGTAAAAAAAAAATTTAACACTACAAATGTGTATGCACTAAAGACCCTCCCTGCTCCCCAGGCTCCAGATGCAGCCCCCTCCAGTTTCTCTTGTATTCTTCAAGCAATATTCAGTACATATGTAAGCACTCACACACATACACACACACACACACACACACACACACACACAAGGATTTTTCTACATCACCACAAATAAATCTGCCTAATTCTTTTTCATAATGTGTTTTACCAGTTGTTTCTTTTTGATTATTATTGTAAACAGTGGACATCATCTTTCTTTGCCCACATGGACTGATATATCTACAGGATGCATGTCTTGCAGTGGAATTTATAGATAAAGCCAAAGCTGTGAAATTGTCTTTCATAGAAGTAGCCCCAGTTACACATCCAAGTGGAGATTTAATGGAGGCAGCAAGAGAAATGAGCCTGGTGCTCAAAGAATAGATCAGAAACTGGACATATAATTTGGGGGAATTCAACATACAGATGGTTTTTTTAAGGCCATGGGGTTCAGTGAGATTACCGAGAGAGAGAGAAAAAAGAGAGACCACGGTGGGAATGCTTGAGTTCTCCAACATTTAGAGACAAGAAAGGAAGAGGGAGACAGAAACAGAAACTGAGAAGAAGTAGGCACGATAAGAGAGAAAAAACAAGGCATCATGGTGTCCTATGGGCCAGATGGACTCTGGTTTCAAAGAGAGCGTTCTAAACTCTGTCAAATGCTATCAGAGAGAGGCAGAGTAAGGTGAGGACTGCGAACAGATGATTTGCACTTGGAAAGGGTGAAAGGCTGCAGAGAGAAAAAGAGGTAAGAAAGTGAAGAAGATTAAGTGTAGAAAACTCTTACAAAGTATTTCGCTGTTGAGGGAACAATAGATGAAGAAGAAAATGGGGTTCAAGAAGGCCTTTTTCAAAATTGAGATATAATTAAAGCAAGTTTACATGCTGTTGGGAGCAGTCTGGAAGGGAGAGAACGGAGTGATACAAGCCTTGAGTAGGTGAGAGAGGAAGGGGCCCCCACACAGTGGGAGGGTTGGGTAACCCAGGCATTGTGAGGAAGATGAAGGCAGAATATGGGGTGGACTTCCAGATATTAGTGGTAGGAAGAAGAGGAAGTCAGGACATGACATAGGTAATGGGCAGGAAAAATGTGTAAGGTCAGTAGTTTGAAGGACTGGTTGGGGACAGAGATTAGATTGGAGTGGCAGGACTAAAGGAGCTCAAAAAGTAGGAAATGGCAACCAGGGAGAGGGAGGCCTGAAATCAAGACATTGGAGGTAGTAGTTATGATTAAGAACAAGGCTAGGAAATGACCACCGGATGAGGGTCCAAGGTGATGCATGGCTGATGGCTGTCATTGACCACCCCTGTAATGCAGAACTCGAGGAGTCTGAACAGAGGTGCCCGCCCTGCTTGACCAGCTTGGCTCAGAAGTATCTGATCTGGGAGTGCTGCCCCACATGGGTGAAGCTCAAGACAGTTCTCTTTGGGCTTGTGACGGACCCCTTTACCGAGCTCACCATCACCCTGTGCATCGTGGTGAACACAGTCTTCATGGCCATGGAGCACCACGGCATGAGCCCCGCCTTTGAAGCCATGCTCCAGACAGGCAACATTGTGAGTGCTCTGCTGCACCGTCATGGCTGGGGGGCTTTGGGGGGTGGGGGGCACACCCTCCTTCGTTGGTGTGTTGAGCTAGTTAGCTGAGAGCAGAGCAGCAGTGTGGGAGATGTGTGGACACTGGGTTCAGGAGGCCATGTCTGAAGGACACAGGCTGAGCGGGTGGGCATTGTTTTGGGATGAAAAAGCACAGGAAAGTGGACCAAGAGAGGCCTGAACTGCAGGCAGCTAGTCACCCTTTGCAGAATATAGGACAGCTGCTTGAATTCTCTGGGTCTCGGTTGCCTTTACCTTGAAGTGAGGATAAATGTCACTTTCCCATCTAAAAATCTATGGATTTGTGAGCTTCCTTCAAGCTTCCTTACTTTTATTACTGCAATTAACAGCGGCCATGATTTTCAACTCGTCACTTAAGTACAGAAAGAGTGGAGGAAGGAAGTGGAAGATACTGGAAAGGGAGGAACATGGAAACATGTTTGCAGTTGTAACAAAAGCATCAGGGAGTCAGAACTTGTCTTTCGTGCCTAGTTTAGACATGATGCTACTTTAAATTTTCCTCCATTATTTGTTAGTATTATTTACTTTTAACAAGACACAGTCCATACTGGATTTCATTATATGCTGAAAAAGTTTCTAACTCAGAGGGAGAGCAACTGCCCCCAACATTGCCCCACCCACAGGAATGATAACAATGGCCAGCTTTATTTGAATACTTACTCAAGGCCAGACATGATCTTACATGCTTCCCATGTATTATCTAATTTTATTCTCATAACAACCGTATGTGGTAGGAACTATTATTATCCCCTTTCACAGATGGAAAAACTGAGACACAGAAGGCTAAATAATTTGTCCAAGATCATACAGGTGAGCAAGTGACAGCACCAGGATTTGAAGCCAGACAGACTGGCTCCCAAGCCCACACTTCTTAACCCCTAAGCTAAGCCACCTCACAGAACCTACTATATTATGTGTGTGAGTGCGTGTGCAAGTGTGCGTGTGTGCATCTGCATACATGCACACACATGATAAGCAGAAGCTTCATGTCCACAGCAGCAGGGTCCACCCCACTGGACATGACCTATCTGGTCTCCCAGGTTGTCATCACCCTCACATCACAAAAGAGAGCACTAGGACTCAGAGAGGTTAAGGACCCTGCCCAAGGTTGTACAGCTGGTGAGGGTGGAGTCAGGATTGACCCAGGTCTCTGCAAGACACAGGACCTCAACCCCACCCTCCACCACACCACGCTGGCTTGCCTACAGAGGGCGCTCAATACAGATGCTCTCTGAATTGCACAGTTGCAGTCTTGTGGCATTAGGCAAGTCACTTAAACGCTCAGCCTGTTTCCTTCTCTGTAGGAAGGACACAATTGCCTGTTTCCCAGGCTGGTGAGAGGCTCAGATGACAGCATGTAAAGGAAAAGCACCTGACTCTGGTCTTTGCTTTCCCCCTTCCCTGTGTCCCTTCCCTGCAGGTTGTTGTGTGGCCTGAGTCTGGTCCTGGCCTCTCCCAATGTCAGAATTCTGTCCTATTTAAGACAGCTAAAGATACTCAGAGCTGAAAAGAATCTTAGAGACAATGTGTATTGTTCTTGCTAATTACTATTATTTATTAATGAGTTACTATCTGCCAGGCCCTTTGCTAAGAACTGCACATGCATTAGCTCATTTTATGCCCATTACACAGATGAAGAAATGGAGGCACCAGAAGGATGCGTTACTTGTCCAAGCTTACATAAGCTAGGGAGTGGCTCAGCTGGGATTTTTATCTGGGTCTGTGTTGTCCCACAACCCATAGTTTTTAACTAGTGAACCAGACTGACCCATCACTGACACAATTATACGATGATAATTATCCTAATGACTGTCTGCTTACTCCGCTCTCACCATCACTCACACAGAAAAACGGAAGTGTGGGTTCTAATGCACATTCCCCGAGCTCTGGTTCAGAAATTTCTCTATTCTGTCACACTGACTGTTCCCATAACCAACCCTCAGGAGCCCACAGATAATATAGAAACTGAACAAAAACATGATGAGAGGATTTGCTGTTTTGAAAACAAAACATTTCTTTGTTGCTCCTTTTGTCATTAGCCCAGATCCCAAAGACCCCACTGTGATAAAAACTTGTTTCCATCCCCAGGTCTTTACCATATTTTTCACTGCTGAAATGGTCTTCAAAATCATTGCCTTTGACCCCTACTATTACTTCCAGAAGAAGTGGAATATCTTTGACTGCATCATCGTCACTGTGAGCCTGCTGGAGCTGAGCGTGGTCAGGAAGGGAAGCCTGTCTGTGCTACGGACCTTCCGCTTGGTAATACTTTCCCTCGGCAACCTGGGGACACTCCCACCCAGATCCAGGGAAGCTCACCCTTGGGAGCAGACACTGTCCTCGGGGGCCCCCATCCCCCAGTCCTTGTGGGAGGGAGGCAGGGCATGGCTCTAGGAGCCTGGCGATTTGGGTCTCTGGTCCCAGCTTTTCCCTGACACAAAGTGATGACCTGCGTTCTCCTCTCTGGGCCTTGCACCCCTCATCTGCACGAAACTCTCTTATCACATAACGATGGCAACAGTAACCATAGCAGCTAACATTTATTGAGCACTTACAATGTGTCAGGCATAGTGCTAAACCCTTGATATAATGTACCTCACTTTATGCTCACAACAACCCTGAGAGATAGTTGCTTTTAATATCCGCCTGGGTAGATGAGGAAAACTGAGACAGACTGGCTGAAGGATGACACCAGAATCTCCCCCGCAGCTAGTGTGCCGTGAACCACTAGTTGATGGCATCTGCCTAGCCAATGCTGCCCTCACCAACCCAGGGAGGAGAAGAAAGGAGGGAGCCTTCAGGAATCTATTCATAGCCTGGAAATTCTAAGAGATCAGAATTAAATCACATTTTTAGAAGGATAGATTTCTCTAAGTACCCAGAAAATGATGACAAGTCACCTAATCTGATGGTCAATGTCAGACCTCTCTGCACAGTCATCCAGGGAGCAAGATTCTACACCTCCTGCACCCTGGCAGGGCCCACAGTTAGTTTTCTAATAAAATAAGATCATTTGGAGGTACACGGGAGGAAACAGAGGCTCGATGTTTTAAGGTCTGTGTGCTACTTCTGTTCTATCCCACAAAGTCCAAAGTCTCAGTCAAAAATAGGCAAGCTTACTTCACAACCTGGCCCTACAGAATTCTCCAGGCACATACCTCTTTCCCCGTTCCCATCTTCCTGACCTTAACATGCTGATCAACTCACAACTCCCTAACCACACTTCCCAGCCGCACACTTTCCTGGGGTCTATTCCACTTCCCTCAGACCTGGCTTAGATGTCATGGTCCACCAATATTATTACAGCCTTGAAAACAAACTCAATCACCTTTCCCTCTTCCTTTTTGCATTTTTGTGTTTGGCAAAACCCTACCCTAGAGCTGAAATCAGATATTTCTCTCCGCATACCTGTGCTTGAGCTGTGGGCATGACTAGAGAAAAATCACACAGCCTCCCTGATCAGTTTCTTGGTTTTAATTAATAGATTTTATTTTTCAGGACAGTTTTAGATTTGGGGGGAAATTGAGCAGATAGTACAGAGAGCTTTCCTATACCAACCCCCACCCCCAAACACACACACACACACACACACACACACACACACACACACACACACACACACACTGAGTTTCCCCTATTATCAACATCTTACGTTAGACTGTACATTTGTCACAGTTAACTTTTCAGGGCTTTCCCACAGCTCTGAGAATAAAATCCAGAGCCCTTATGATGTTTTACAAAGTTCTGCATAATCAGACCCTGCCCATTTCTCCAAACAATCTCCTCTTGCCCACTTTGCTCCAGCCGGAGAGGTCCCTCCCTCTTCCTCACACTTAACCGAGCTTTTCCTGAATTTGAGCCTTTGTAAATTTATTCACTCTGCCTAGAATGCTTTTCCTCTAATCTTCACTTAGCTCACTTACTCTCAACCTCTGGGTTCAACTCACATGTCACCTCCTTCAAGAGGACCTCCCAAACCACATTATCCAAACCTCATAAAATTAACCTGTTTTTCACAGTTTAAATTATCCCCCTATTCCATGAGCCAAGAACCAGATTTTCCTTCTTTACTATTCTATCTCAAGGCCCAGCGCATAGGTAGGAACCCAATAGACACTTGTTGACTGACTAAAGGACAGAAGGAAGGAAAGGCAGGGTGGAGGGAAGAAGGAAGAAATGAAGATTCCGTGTCTTCCTTCTTGCTTTTTCCTTCCTCCAAAAAAATAACATCATTTCTCTTCCTTGCTCCATTTGTTCCATTGGTCTGCTGGTCTATCTTTGTACTAATAGCACAGTCTTAATTATTGCAGCTTTGAATATGTCTGTGTCTGGAACTCAAGTCATCCACCGTGTTTTGTTCAAGAATATCTTGGCCTGCACATTTCCATGCTCACTTGACAATCAGCTTGCCAAGTGACATACATACACACATACACACAAATCTGTTGTTTCTTTCCATTGGAGCCACTGTAATGGTCAATGGCTAATCCAGAGGTCAATTTGGGAAGAAATGCAAACTTTACATTAGGTGGTGGTCTTCTGATCTGTGAAGATAATACATTCTCCATTCATTTCAGCCAATTTTTCCATAGTTTTAATAATTTTCTCCATAAGGATTCTTGCATATCTATTTAAATGTCCTTTTCTAACTTTTTTGGCTAGCATTTTGATAGTTAATATTTTTGTATGCAGAAATGTCTGTTATTAGTTCTAATGATTTATTCATATAATGTTTTAAATTTTTGAACACAGTCATATCATGTGCAAATAATGAGTTTTGTTTCTTTTCTTCTAATTGTTATGCCATTTGGTTCTTTTTACTACATTACTGTGCTAGTTAGGACATCCAGTACGCTGTTGGAAAGAAGCGTTAATAGCAGGCATCCTTACCATTTTCTTTGTGGCAAGAATGCTTTCAAAATTTTCACCAAGGCTTGTGGCAGGCTTTTTTAAAGAAAAAAGACCTTTATCAAACACAAACATAAAAAAAAAAGGAAAGAAAAGCTTTATCAGTTTAAGAAGTTCTCTTTTGTTAAGAATATTTACCATGAATGGTTATTTAATTTTACCAGACAATAGTTCTGCATGTATTAAGATAATGACATGATTTTCTCCCTTAATCTGTTAAAGTGAATTTTATTAATTGATTTTCAAATGTTAAATCAACTTTGCATTCCTAAGATAAATCAATCCAACTTGATTATGATGCATTTTTTTAATACATTTGAAGCCTCAGTTTGCTAATAATTTGCTTAACATTTTTGCATTCATATTGATAAGTAATATTTGACCCATAATTTTCCTTATTTGCATTGTCCTTGCCAGGTTTTGGTATCAAGGTTATGCTAATCTTTATAAGAAGAGCTGAGGATATTCCTCTTTTTCCATCTATATCCTATCTTTAAGTAAAATTGGAATTATTTGCTACTTGCAAGTTTGGTGAAATTCACTAGTGAAGCCATCTGCAGGTCAATGTTTTTCACTACTGATTTTGTTTTCTTAATGGTTATGAAACTAGTCAGGTTTCCTAGTTGTCAAATTGATGTTGGTAAGTTACATTTTTCTAAGAATTTTCCTTCTTATCTAAATTTTTAAGTTTATTGACATAAAGTTGTGCATACTATGCTTTTATCTTCTAAGGGTCTATATCACCTGTACTTATGTCACTTTTTTCCTCCTTAATCATAATGATTTGTGCTTTCTCTCATCATTTTACATCAGTCTTGCCAAAGATCATTAACTTAGTTTTTTCAAAGAACCAACTTTTAGCTGTCAATCTTCTCTATGTCATTGATGTTTTACTATTTTAATTAATCCTGCATCTTATCTTAATTATATCCTCCATTCTACGTATTTTGTTCTTTTATTGCTTCTTAAGATGGAATTCTCAGGCTATTTCATTTTCCAATATATTTATTTAAGACTTGAGATTACTTCTAAGAATTGCTTTAATGTGTAGAATTTCCTTATTTTTCTAAATATTTCCTTATGTAGACTTTGATTTATTCTTTGGCTCAAAGGTTAATTAGAAGCATGGTTTTTCATTTCAAAACATATATGGTATTTCTAGCTATCTTCATGCCACTGAGTTCTAGCTTAATTGTATTATAGTCAGAGAATATATGCTGTGTTTTAATGCTTTGAAATGTATTGATAATTTGCTTTTGGCGCAGTAGATTGAAAATGTTCCTGTGTACTTGAAAAGAATCTATCTTTTGCAGTTGTAGGGTGCAATACTCTGTATATGACTAGTAGGGAGAGAAAGTTCATTGTATGGGGCATACATTCTGTATCCTTGCTTATTATTGTCTGCTGCTTGTTCTAGCAATTACAGAGAGGATGATGTATAAAAATGTCTCTCACTGTGATTATAGTGTGGTCTGTTTCTCCTGTAGTTCTGTCTTGAGGCTGTATTACCAAATGCTTACATATTTTAAGTTGTTATAACTTCCTAGTAAAGTGAAACTTGTAGCATCAAGATTGACCTTCTTTCTCTTTAGAAATGGTTTTTTTTTTTTTTTTGGCCTTAAAAAGATCTCTTTTGCCTGATATTCATTAAATAACCCCGTTTTTTTTCCTGGTTTAGAATTTGCTGGATATATTTTTACCCATGAATTTACTTATAGTCACATATCCTTAGGGTTTTTATATGTCTCTTGGAAACAGCATACAATCAGATTTTGGATTCTTATTCCGTTCTGACAATCCAATCTTTGTCTTTCAGCCAAACCACTTAGCCTACTCATTTTATTATGAATACTGATATGTTTGGATATGTGTCTATCATTATATTTGAGGCTTTCTATTTGTTTCACCTGTGCTCATTCTCAGGCTTGCTCTCTCTTGATTTATATTGGATTGTTTGTTTTTCCTTGTCTAATTTTCTCCCTTTGCTAATTTGAAAACTAAACACTGTGCTTTTATTCTGGGAGTAGTTACCTTAGAAATTACAGCATAAGTAGTTAACTTAAAGTCAAAAGTTAGCTAAAATCTTTACCTTCTTCCAGGACAACTTTTCATTTCAGTTACCCTTCCTTATTCTTGTGCTAAGTATTTTAATTTTATCTTGTTTTAAAAACACTTTTTTACAAATCAATGATAAATAATGCTAGCTGTTATACAAAAGAATCCCCAAAACTCAGTATCTTAACCCAATAAACGTTTATTTCTCGCTTATATCGTAGTCTAATGCAAGCCAGGAGCTCTAGGGACTCCAAGAAGTGACTTTGCCACATCTGTAGAAGGTCTGTATAGCCTTCAAATTTTGCCTCCTGCTTGTGTGAAAATGGGAATCCAAGGTTTGTTTTAAAATTTAAGCAGTCAAAGCCTTTTTTACTTAGAGATCATGATTGGTTTTGCAATACAATTCCTTCCAAAATGTAAATGGCTTCAGAGCTCTCTTGTGCTACACACGCAATGTGCGCTCTTTAACAAAGCTCTCAACTCTTTATTTCTTTGCTTTCCTTTCCCCTTGCCTTTCTTGCTCAAGAGAAATGGTGGCTACACCATTACTATAATCTTGGCAAAGAGTTGCTTCATTTCATTGAAATATTTAACTAGTCTTCAACACTCGAAGACTTACTCCCATTGCTTACTGTTTGGGATCTAGAAGCAGTACACTTGCCTAAATCTTAAAAGCTCTAATCTTCTGAATCTTATTTCCTTTTATTTCTTACAAACCAGAAAAATCTTTCCTAGGCTTATCTCTTTCTTGTACTATCTTGACAAACATAACCTTACACACAATGCTAAGGTTTTACAAACCCTTCCCCTAGGGCTGCTTGTTCCTAAGGCTCACGTTGTGCCCCAGAATTATTGCAAACAATATTTTTGCCACTGAATGACACATATCAACACTTTGCCTTATATTGGTTTCCTCTTTCACCACAGGATCACTAAGCCACTGCCACACATTTGATGTCTTTGAGATGGCAATACCCAATACCTCTTTTCAATACATCAATTTCTACATTACTCAAGAGAAACGAACTGCTGTTCCTTTAAAATCTTTAAAAGCTGAAAAGCTTTAAAATCCCTTGGTCTTCAGTGTTCTGCAATTTCACTATAGTGTGTCTAGATGTGGATTTCTTCTTCTTCTTTTTTTTTTAATAATGCTTAGGACTCATTGACTTTTTAACTCTGTAGATTTGTGATTTTCTTCAATTCTGGAAAGTTTGCAGAAATTACTGGGACAAATATGGCCTTTACTTCATCCTATTTCTTCTCCTTCTGGACTTTGATTAAACTCTCCCACTCTGTCCTCCATCTCTAACACCATTTTGATATTTTCCATCTTACGTCTCTCTGGGCTGCATTCTGGATAATTGCTTCTGATAGATATATCCTCAACCCACTATTTCTCTCCTAAACTGTGTCAAATCTGATGTGAAACTCCTCCATAAAGTTTTTAGTTTTAAGTATTATATTTTTCATTTCTAGAAGTTTCTTTTGTAAAACTTCTTATTGTTATTTATGGTTTATTATTCTCTAAACATATCTTCAAGTTTTTATTTTCCTTCGTTAAGCATATGACATCTAATTATACTGTTACCTCTGGCTAATAATTTTATTATCTGAAGACACTGGATGGCTGTTTCCACGTGTATGGTTTCTCCTGGATTTCACTCACTCACGGTGCATCATTCTTTCTGGTTTTGTCTGTCTGTCTGTTTGTTTTGCTTGGTGCAACTCTTAGGCACTTTTTGAAGGAATGCTTTGAGACTTGGGATGAAGGCACGTTCCTCCAGAGAGTATTGGCATTTGCTTCTGCAGGACACTTTGTACAATTGTACTAAATTAAATTCTCAGCTTAAGATACCCACACAGGGTGAATTCCAGCTAAAATCCTGGATGAGCAACACTTGGTGATTCCAAAGTCTCAGTGTCAACTTTCTCCCTTTACCTGGTATCCAGCACAGAGACATGCAAGTTTGCTTGCATTCTCCTGGGCTTCTGCCTAGTTTCTCCTTACATGGAGGGTATAGCTCTTTGGGATCTAGTCGTAATGGGGGGAGAAATTCCTGTTACACTCACTACCTTGGGCAAGCCCTGGACTGTCTCCTGCTCCCTGTACCTTATGAGACCATTAAAACCTACACTTAGACATTCCATTTGCAAATGTGTTCAGAGAAAAAGCTGGCTTCAGCAATCTGTTTCTCCCTCTGAATTCCCATATTTATTTAATTTTTGGCTGAAAAATCGCTTACTTTATTGGCAGATCATCAGTGCACTTAAGATTTTATTATCCAGCATTTTTAGTTTGATGGAAAGGGGGATCTAAGGGGATCCAACATAATCTGCCATGTTACCCTGTCTTCTGAAACTTTTTACAATGCACGGCCCATTTCATCACCAAGCAGTGACCTCCCAGTAAGGGACAGGTATTAGACTTTCTTTTCATTCCATTCTAGAAGTAAAGCATCCTCACTGATGTTGAAAATATAGTAAGGTTCAACTGTAAGATTAGAAATTGAATTCAAGGCAGTTTCTATCCAAATACATTCAGATATCAACTTGGTTTATTTCCTTTCAGTCTTTTTCCCCACTAAATAGAAGTTTTTATATTAATTCTGAGATTCACTGGAGAAATAATTAATTAAATGTGAAGGAATATTCAGCAACTACTAAAAGTAATTATTTATAAATTATTATGTAACAACATGAAGACATTCTTTGGATGTACTGCTAAGCTGGGTAAAGACTACAGAAAGCAAGCAGGCTGGGGGCAGAGGCAAAGGTCCTGGGAGCATGAATGCAGGTGGGGCTGCTCTCCTGGACCCTCATTCTAGGCATCAGCAAGAGCCAGCTGAATGCCAGCAGCGGGCACTGTGCAAATGTGTGTTGACTGACTAGCTAAGAGTAGGGTCCCCAAGCCCAGAAATCTCTGGAAGAGCAACTGGAGAGATCCTATTTTCTTGCCCTTTACAAAGACAAAAATAAAAAATTAATAGAAAATGACTTAATTCATATCCCATAATGAGACTTGTATACAATTTGCTTCCAATTTAGCATAAGCTTTGTTATGGACAAAAAACTGCTGTCTAAGAAGGCTCTCTATTAAATAAGGAGACTCTAATATTAATTTATATATTCCTCTCCCCCTCAACTAAGGAGCCAGTGGAAACCGTCAGCCAGGTGTGATTAAAGCAAGAAGCAATGCCTACTGTTTGTGCCCAGATGCCAGAGAGCATGTCCATGTACCCCTCACTGTCCCCAGTCATGCCCCCAATCATGTCCCCGTGCTTTGTGGTGTGGTGGGTGGCTTTTATCCCATGTCAGGCCCTCCACTGGCCTCTGCTTCTGCTCTGCTCAGAGTTTACTGTGAAAATGGAGACTTACTAACTGTGTTGTTCAGGACATTTGGCATTCCCCCCCCCATACCCTCCACAAAAGAGGTCTAGTCATGTGCAGTTTTTATTTGTGTTGATCAGCTGTTTCTGTGACCAATTCACAGAGCTGGTGTTTTAAGCTCTGTTTCTGCATGAGGAGAGTAACTTGCAGATTAGGTCTTAGGTGAACATGGACCCTCATCACGCAGAGCAGTGCATATGGTACTGACTGCACAGGAGGACTAAACCTCCCTTGGATTTACTACTCAGTGCTGTGCAGGTGATAAAACTGTTGCTGCACTGTTCTGTTCAACACAGCATCCCAGCACCTGAGCCACAGAGCCTGGCTCTTAGCAGTTGCTCCATAAACACACTTCGGCTGATTGGACTGTGCAATAGTCAAGTCCAGATATTTATTTCTAACCAATTAGAAAACCATACAAATATATTTTTAAGTGTTTATACATTTTTATGCATGGAGCTTTTGCTGTCTTATGGGACTTAGAATATTTGGGTTTACAATAAACTCTATTTGAGTCTTTGTCTTGTCTCGGTAACTAAGCCATTAGTTCCATGAAGGAGCCC
This sequence comes from Lepilemur ruficaudatus, assembly GCA_963574885.1. NCBI lineage: Eukaryota > Metazoa > Chordata > Mammalia > Primates > Lepilemuridae > Lepilemur > Lepilemur ruficaudatus. The sequence goes on along the minus strand of CAUYRT010062126.1, from coordinate 23,782 downwards.
AGATACCTTTCTTCATACACCTCACAGGCTAGCACAGTGCCATGCACCTGTGTGGCTGGCGTGCAGTAAGGTGGTTAAGTTTGTTGCTCCGTTAAATAAATATGTGAGTGCTGGCTCCATGAAATCATAGCCACTTGCAATTTCGGAACAACAAGGCTTGTCCACTGCCCCAAGATGAGAAATGCACTAAGAGGTGTGCACAAATATTTATCAAATGCAGTGGGCCATGCCCTACCCAAAGGAGGCTAGCTAGCCTCTCTTCGGGTCCAAAGTAAGCTCATTCTCACTTATTTGTGAGTCCTATCATACCCCCTAGAATAGGCCTAAGGCTATAGAACAGCACAAAGGTGGCAAGACCACCATCCCAGTATAAGACCCCTGACTTTGCCACAGTCAATGGAGCACATTGATACTTAGGGACCATAGAAGGCTGAGCATATTTTTCAGTAACTTATAGGAAAAAGGGCTCTGAATGCAACTTCCAAGGAATGCCCTGTCTTAACAGATGCTTTGTTTTTCCCAGACCTTTGCTTTCCAGCCACGACTTTAGATGAAAGGTGGTGAGCACAGCTGCCCGGACCTGACATGACCTCTGTTTCTCTGCAGCTGCGGGTCTTCAAGCTGGCCAAGTCCTGGCCAACCCTAAACACGCTCATCAAGATCATCGGAAACTCTGTGGGGGCACTGGGGAACCTCACCATCATCCTGGCCATCATCGTTTTTGTCTTCGCTCTGGTTGGCAAGCAGCTCCTAGGGGAAAACTACCGCACCAATCGGGGGAAAATCTCCGCGTCTGGTGAAGATTGGCCCCGCTGGCACATGTACGATTTCTTCCACTCCTTCCTGATCGTTTTCCGGATCCTCTGCGGAGAGTGGATTGAGAACATGTGGGCCTGCATGGAAGTCGGCGACAAATCCATCTGCCTCGTGCTTTTCTTGACTGTCATGGTGCTGGGAAACTTGGTGGTGAGTGGCGAGCTGCACCGGGGGCCACGGTCTCGCCAGCATGGAGGAGGCTTCTGGGTCATCCTAAAAAGCTTTATGTTCCGCATTTTTATGCTCATATTGTACCTCCCTGGTTGAAGCGTTTTTGAAATTTTCAAAGTCACATGGGGAGCATTATAAGAAGTGTGCCTTAGGAGGCAGCCTGGCTTGCAGGAATAAGCACATACTACCGGAAAGACCTGGTGTCGAATCCCAGCCCTGCCATTTACCGGATGGGTGACCCAGGGCAAGAGACTTAATCTCCCCAAGCTCCAATTTCCTTAAAACAAAGAAAATAATGCTTACTCAATGGGTTTACTAAAGAATTAAATTACAGGAGATGACATATGCAAATTGCCTCGTGCAGTGTCTGGGCTGCAGCAGGAACTCAATAAATGGTAGTGGTTGTTAGAGGAAAAATTTCCTTCCTCACTCTAGGGGGCTCAGATGATACTTTTCTTCAGGGGAGTGAGAGCCGACTGATTTCTCCAAGCTGCACAGATGCAAGCTAGGAGCATGGGGGTGGCCACAATTAGACAAGACACAAGAGAGAACCTGGGTCATGGAGAACATACACGGCCACAATGACAACAGCAACATCTACCCCCAGTGTGGAGGGAACTCCTCTGGAGACACGCCTACCAGTTAGCCCCAACATCCTTCTCTGCCCCAGACTGGCCTCCCACACTCAGCTTGTCCCCCCCTACTCTGGTCATGGGGATCTTTGCCCTTCCTGCACTGGCTGGCTATATGGGAGAATGTGGTCGTCCAGAAGCCCCTGTCGCACAGCCCTGGAAGTCAACCATCTTGGGCTCCTTTCTCAGAATCATTTTACAGACAGGAGAAAGCTAAACCAAGAGAAGGGATGAAACAACAAATCCAGACCCTTCAAAGTCTTTCCCACCCTGGCCCCTAAGCTAGAGATGCCTTCTGCCTACCTGTTCTGCCTGAGTGCAGGGCTGCCTGCAAGCCCTTCCTTCCAGGCTGGGCTCACCACCCCTGCGGAGCCACAGGTGCCCCTCGCTCTCAGACAGGACATTTGCCTCTGAGCACTTATTTTACATCCCTCGTATCATTCCGTCTTCACAGTCACTCTGAAAGGTAGAGAGTCCCTACTCCCTGCTCACAAGTGAAGAGTGTGAAGTCGGAAGCAGTGAGGAGATGTGCCCAGGATCCCAGAGTCAGGAATAGAAGCTGGGGCTTTGGCAGATGAGGGTGGTCCCAGGCTGGTCCCAGGGCCCAGGGCCCGTGACTGCTCCTCTCTGTTGTCCCTGGATGTCCCTTTCTCAGCAGTGTGATCCTCTACCCTGATGGAGAATGTGTTTCCAAGCCTCGTCCCCATGAAGCAGGGCACTCTGGCACATCCTCAAGGCTCCCCTCTGCTGCTCTTGGAATGTCCATTCCCGCAAGAGGGAAAGCAGCCCCGGTGGGCAGGGGAGGACCAGGCTGTGGCTGTCCTGCCATCCAGCTGCTGACCTGGTGGGCCGAGGTGGGGCTCAGCTCATCGATTGATTGGTCTTGCCTTCTGTTCCTCTCTTCAGGTGCTTAACCTGTTCATCGCCCTGCTGTTGAACTCTTTCAGTGCCGACAACCTCGTAGCCCCAGAGGATGATGGGGAGGTGAACAACCTGCAGGTGGCCCTGAAACGGATCCGGGCGTTTGGCCTCCGCACCAGGCAGGCCCTTTGCGGCTTCTTCAGTAGGCCCTGCCTGCTCCCCCGGCCCAAGGTAGAGCCCGAGCTGGTGGTGAAGCTTCCACTCTCCGTCACCAAAGCTAAGAACCACATTGCTGCCAATGCCGTCCTGGGGAGCCTTGGAGGGCTCCCGGCACCCAGAGGCCCCAGGGATGAATATGGTGACTTCATCACCAACCCTGATGTACGGGTCTCTGTGCCCATTGCTGAGGGTGAATCCGATCTCGATGACATGGAGGATGATGGTGAGGAGGATGCTTGGAGCTCCCAGCAGGATGTGATCCCCAAAGGGCAGGTAAGAGTTCTCCCCATGGGACAGCCACAGGAAGTGGGGAGGGGCTTCAGGGCTGGAGTGGCCCAGGGAAGAAGGGAAATTATGATAAAGAGGTTTCCCAGCAACAGGGCTGGCACAGCCTGGAAGAGCCCCCGGCAAGCCAGGCATAGGAGTCCTTGACATAAAGATGCTTAAACCATGCCAGATTTTCCAGAGGAGAAAGCATTTGAACAGAGCCTGGAAGAAAGGGTCAGAATTCCCCAGGCAGGCAACAGGGCAGGGAAGTAGGGGCAGCAGAAGCCCCAGGCCACTCGGAGGTGCTTGGAAATTGTCCTTCACATACCTGCCCCATTCACTCTGTCCAACCCACGCTCTGTGTGTGAGATGCTAAAGAGATTCCTCTAAGAACAGGATGTTGTCCAAGAGCAAGTCTCATCTCATCTTCACCATGATTATTACATGACTCATTTAGCCAGCTTTTCCTGATGAGTATTATTATAGGAAAATAACACTTATTCCTTGTGACACCAACAAATTTAAAGCATATTTAAGCCTATTGATAATACATATTTTTAAATATTTTGCACCGTTCCTTACTACCTTAAACTGGTATGTCAACCCCCAACCCTCATTAACCTTTTGTCAGTGGCTCGGGGCATGCACTTCTGCGTAATGTGGGAAGGCAGGGGTCCCTTTGGGGCCTCAGGGACATGCAGAGCTGCTGGCCAGGCCACTAAGTGGCCTCGGAAAGCTGTGCTTTGAGTCTGTAGCTCTTCCATAGCCTTCTTCCCTGCAGCTGTCACTTGTGTTCCAGCAGCTGCTGTTATCAGCTGCCATATTTTACATGCCTTTGTCTGGGTAACAGCCGAGGGCAGGGCATCACCAACCCCAGACTAAAGGACATGAACTCTGTGACAGTTGTCTGCCACTCAGGAGCATTTTCAGTTACTTTGGGGTTCTTGAGGGGGTTCCAGATGGCCAAGTTCAGTACTAATCTGACCTCTTAACATGTAATAATGGTCATGGCTAACATCTGTTGAGCCATGCTCTTCATGCAAAGTGTTTTACAAGTACTAACACATTTAGTCATCAAAATAACCAAATGAGGTAGATCCTGCCTTCTCAATTTTGCAGATTGGGAAAATGAAAATCAGAGAGGTTAAATAATTTGTCTAAGGTCACACTTCTTATGAGTAAGGGAACCAAGAGTTAAGCACAGATCTAGCTGGCTAGAGTCTTTGTGCTCACTTCACACAAGGACATGTATGTGTGTATATTAGTTACATATATGAGGTCCTTGGCTCTGGCAGTCTGTGATGTGCAAGATCCCTTTAAATTTAGAACTGGTCATCTAAGGCTGGGGCCAGGTGCCCAGGTGGTACACTCTCACACTAGCAGGAGCAGCTGCAGCAAGTCGAGAGGTATGAGCACCACCTGCCACCCAGGAGCCCAGGCTCTGGAATGTCATCCCAGGACCTGAATCCATACCTGGGTGAGAAGTGGAAAGAGGAGGATGTTCCCCAGGCCCCTGCAGAGGTAGGTATGTGAGCTTCCTGGAGAGGTTGAACAGCCATCCAGACACTAACCAGTGGGTGGGTGGGTGCTGGAGGGTGGAGGTAGGGGTGGGCTAATTCAGGCTGTCTCAGACATATAATCTCATTTCTCATCCTGGGAACTGTTTAAGTCCCTCCCAATCTCTGGCTAATCAGTACGATTTTAGCTTTCACTATGCCATCAGCATGATCTCACTCCAGGCTAGTGATAGGGCTGGGAAGAAAGAGTGAGGCTCCACAAGCCATGGGACTTAGGACCAGCTCCTCAACATCTCTGAGCCTCCATTTCTTCATCTACCAAACTGAATGGTAACACCTACTTGGTACGATCTTTTGAGGCTTAAATGAGATGCTGCTTGTCAAATGTTTAGCTCCTACCTGAAACGAAGTAAGTGCCCAGAAAATGACAGCCAAGAAAAAAGGAAACAAAAGACAATACACAAAGAAGTCAAAAATCTTTCCGAGCCAGCAGATAAAAGTTGGAGGCGTTGGCACATGAGGGAGTCTTCCCTTGTGACTCTCTCCCACTTTCTTTTGTCCATGTCATTTTCTCTAGCCAAAAACAGGCTGGGGCTGGGGACAGGCTGTCTATAGGTGAGTGGTGAACTGACAGCTTTACAGAGACTGAGCAGGAAGATGATTTGGGGTTTAGGATCATCTTATAAGAGGTAAAAATACACTTTGTGGCTTCACTTACAAATCTTTGAAGAAAGCAAGTTATGGGGAAAGAGATATCTATTAAAGTTTAGTATCTTTAATATCACTGTCTTAAATTCAAGAATTTAATTTGACACCTAGCCGCTGAGAGCTGACTATGTGACAGGCACTGGGCTTGGCAAAGATAAGGAGGCCGTAATTCATCCCCAGACTTATCAAGCTCTTCAGCCTGAGGAATGTCAGCTCCTGGCTGCATGCCCCAGGCAAGGCTGACCGCAGCAGGGTAGGATAAGACAGTGGGCTGAGACAGGATCTGGGGCCGATGGGTGGACACAAACCACTTGGTTCCCACTGAGTGAGGGTTGTCCTGTTCTGCAAGTGGATGTCATGTTTCCTTCTATGAGTTCTAAGACTGCCCTGGCTGGTTTTCCCTACTCAATGTTTTCAGTACACAGCTTCTGGGTGTTGGCTTTGGTTTTGTTTTTGTTTTCTTATCCATGACCCTGCCTAGGCTGGGAGGGACCTGAGAGCGACAGATGGGGACCCGCCCCACCATTTGGGTCCATTAGCCAAGCTATCAGGTTTACTAATATGAGAGCAGCTTCAACTCCTAATTGAATTCATCTGGAGACATTATAGGGCTGGAGCTGCCAGGAGGGCAACAGGCCCCTGCAGCATTGCTCCGTGATTAAATATTCAAGCCCAGAGAACGCTGAGAGTCGTTATGGGTGTAATTACGGTGTCTCGGGCCATCGCCAGCTCTCCATCAGGGACCAGGGGGTTTACAGCCTCTCACAGCTAAGTCTCTGGGGCTCCAGGGAGAGCATCAGTTTTCCCGGCCTCAGCTGGCGAGACACTAGACATGGGGCCAGCGGTGGGCCCGGGCCAGGAGGGGCTCCCCCTGCGCCTCGGTCAGACCTGCAGTGACCATGTGCAGATTCCCCGGGCCCCTTGGAGAGCCGAGTTCATTGCCCTGGGCTTCTGCCCTGCAGGGAGTGGGTGACACAAGCTCCTCGGAGGGCAGCACAGTGGACTGCCCAGACCCTGAGGAGATCCTGAGGAAGATCCCGGAGCTGGCAGATGACCTTGAAGAACCAGATGACTGCTTCACAGAAGGTAAAGGGGCAGCCGCCGGCCTCCTCATGCTGAAGTTAATAAGGACCAGAATCCAGTTCAGCAAACACGCACCTGTGCACCTCTGTGTCCAGGGCCCTGGCCTGGGGTCCACAGGGACGGATAGGCACGGCCCCTCACTGCCTCGCTCTCAGGCTGGAGGGCACCAGCATCAGACGCAGGTGCCACAGCTGGCAGCAGCCTGGCTGCCGTGTCTGCATCTCATGCCGTGGCAGACACGGCAGGCAGGTGCTGCACCTTTCTCGTCACCCTGAGTTATAACCAGACCCCTTGAGGTTGGAAAGAGAGAAGGTAGTCACCACCATACATGCCACCAACAACTCTTGTATCAGGCCATAAAAGACCCAGAGGAGGGCCATGGCGTGTCTGTTTCCCTCATCTTTTGTGCAACTCTTAAAGGCAGAGTCTGTAACTTATTATTCTGTTTCCTCAATGTTTAGAGCAGTGAGGCACATTACATTCTCCATAAGCATTTGTGCAGTGAATGAACAAGAAGTTCATACTATGAAGGTAATGGTGGCCTCGATAATTTTTTTAAATAGAAATTTTTTTAAAAAACCGCTTCATTGAGTTTCTAGTTTCACTTGACCCTGGGCTGGGCTGGGCTGGACTCAGGTCCCATCCCAGCCATGTGGTGGCCCCTTGATTCAGTTGGGCTCAAAGCTCAGTCCCTTGGACACCACCAGGCCATGCCCCATGGCTTTGTCAGTCTTCCAGGTATAGATGGGCATAAGGACAGGGACCACTGCTATCTACAAGAAGGATGGTGAGGGAGGACCCAGAGTGGGCAAGACCAGTGACAAGGGAACCTGAAGAGCTGAGTTGAAGGACCACCTGGAAGAGATTCCTTTTCCTTTATATTCCAGGAAAGAAATCTTTCCCAAAGGAGTAGCAAGTGGGTTTCCCAGCAGAGCAGTTTCTCTGCAGGGCTGGGGCAGAGAAGATCCCCTTTTCCCAGTGGGCCGTCACTCACCATCAGCCACCTCTCCCCATAGGATGCATTCGCCACTGTCCCTGCTGTAAAGTGGATACCACCAAGTTTCCGTGGGCCACTGGCTGGCAGGTGCGCAAGACCTGCTACCGCATCGTGGAGCACAGCTGGTTCGAGAGCTTCATCGTTTTCATGATCCTACTCAGCAGTGGCTCTCTGGTAAGGCAAGGTGCAGCCCCTGCCCTGAAGCCTTCCAGATGGGACCTCCCGTAATCCAAAGGCCCAGGAGCTGCATCAGCGGGTCCTCCTGACCCCCGAGCTGAAAGTCCCCAGCTTGTGGCTAGAGGGAGAGCTGCAGCCCAGCATAAAGGCCCCTCTTAGCAGCATAGTGTGCCGAGGTGCCCATATCACAGCCTGCTAAACCTGGCTGCAAACATTTGAGTGACTGAGTGTATACATCCCACTTTAGGGATGGGGAAACAGCCTCAGAGAGTTCAAAAGATTTTTCCAAGGTCACCCAACTTGTCAGTAACAAAAACTAACTTTGCCCTCATTGGATCTCAAAGCCCCTGGCTTTCCACCGTCTGACCTCCCAAACACACTGACCTTCCCTGAAGTCCTCTACGAAGAGGACAAGCCTTTGTCTTATCAGACCACGTGCAAATCCTATTACTCCCTCCAAAGATCACAGAAAATCATTTTAATGGCACTTCTCAAGATTTAATTCCCTGGGGAGCTTGTTAAAATGCAGGTTCTGATTGAGTGGCTCCTTGGCGGGGCCTGAGAACTTGCATTTCCCACCAACCCCCAGGTGATGCTGGCGCTGCTGTCCATGAACCACACTTTGAACAAGAAGGTTTCATGGCAAGATTCAGAGTTAGGAGACACTCTCTAGGCCCCTGGCCAAATGCCAGGCTCTGTAGGACAGAGAAGGAAGGTTCTCTCTACACAGTGGCTTGGACTGGTTTCACAGTCCCAACTACTCATCCCAATAAATCAAAGTTGGCATAGACATAGGAAGGGACCTATCATCCCTGCTTGTCCCCATTTTGTAGATGAGGAAGTTGAAGCCTCAAAACAGGAAGCAACCTGCCTGGTGCCCCAGCTAGTGAGGACTAGAGCCCTCCGCTCTCCTGACTCACGGTTCCCAGGGGTTTCACTTGTCTTGCCCCTCATGTGTCATTTACTCCCTGAAAACAATCTACTATCTGGGCACCCACTTAAATGCCAGATTGCCCAGGAAGGGTGCCGAAACTGCTCAGCCTTCAGCCTTGGCCTTAGGGAGGAGCACAGGTGAAGGACAAGGCAGGAAAATGAGGGTGGAATGGGGCAAAGCCAGGCGAGAAGAGGGCAGGGCCTGGTCTGCCATCTCAGGTACAGGGGGCTGGGGATGGCAGCCTCTGAAGATGCCACATGGACTGCAGCACAGGGCAGGGGCCAAATTGCAGGGGCAAGGGGGGCTGGGCAGTGCCTTCTCCACACCTACTGCCCTCTCCTTCCTGTCCTCCTGGGTAAAAACAATAAGCTCAAGTCTGCTGACCAGCTGCTTTGAGCGTTAGCTCATTGGCTCGCGGGCTTTCTCTCCTCGTTCCTCTTCTCCGCTCTCCCTCCCTTCTCTCTCTTGACTCCCCTTCTCCTCACACCCCTGCACCCCTCCCTTCCCAGGGCAGCTCAGCCCTGCAGCAGCTGCTCCAGCTCCAGCCCCATCCCTGCCCCCCAGCAGCTCTCCCCATCACTCCCACCTCTGTCCCCACGGGACTGAACAGGCTGGTGCCAGATTTAGTCTTCTTTATGCTTTTACTTTGAGTACTTTTTAAAAATAACATGACAAAGTGAAAAAAAAATACTTGGAAATTACAGAAAAAGGTAAAGAAAAAAATACCCATTCTATCACTCAAAGAGAAACTCACTTTGAAAAGATTCTGGTATACCTCCTTTCCATCCATCTATGCACAGAATATGTAAATATTACAAAAATAAAGCCCCATTTATGCATTCTCTAATTTCTCAGTAAATATTTTCATGCTATCTCATTTAATGGCTGCAGTATATGCCGTTATAGGAGTGTGCCATAATTTATTCAACTAATCCCTAGGTTTACTTCTAATAGGCACTGGACAGCCCTATGTATGCTCCCTCAGAGCTGCTGGACAAAGTCCTGTCCTAGTACTATACACAGAACTGGAAGATAAGAAAATATGTGGGTTCGGAGGAAATCGAGCCATAGCTGATCCCACGGACAGCTCTGAAACACAAGGGGCATTACAGAGTTGAGGCACCTTGAGGCAAAGGGCACTGCCTTAAAAACCTGCATGTCAATGCCACTGGCTGAGGGCTGCCCCAGGGGAGGATATAACCTGCTAAGTATTTCCTAAGGTGGACACAGTTCCCTTCAGCCCAAGGAAGTCCTCAGGAAAAGGGGACATCTGCATCCATGAGCTATTAGCAGCCAACACTCCCAGCAGCTGGGGGATGAGAGCACTGGCCCCTAAAAGGGATCTGGGTGGGCACCAACAGCATCCAGTGTCCTTAGGACAAGTGCTTGAAGGCAGAATTGCTGAGTTTCTGAGATCTTTGAGTTATATCAGCATTTTGACCTCCCACAAGCCCGGCCTGGTTTCCACTCCTGCCAGTCACTTAGGAGTGGCAGCTCCCCACAGCCACACCAACACTGGGGTTTCCCCATCCTTTGTCATCTTCACCAGCCTGATAAAAGAAAAATAGCATCTTCCTTTAATTTGAATTTCTTTGATTACCAGTGAAATGGATCATTTTTCAGAGGTTTGTTGGTGATTCTTTCTTTCGTTTTTGTGAACTGCCTGTGAACATCTTTTGATGCTTTTATTTTTAAACCGAGTCACTGTTAGCATCCCTTTGGTTCACTTCCAAAATCCAACGCGAGAAGGTTTCCTTTCTCACTTGCACTCAGCAATCCTGCAAGGTATCAGCAGGGCTGCACTTCCCACTTGGCCCTGAGGAAGTCGTGCTTGTATCTCACTATCCCACTCACCTCCCCAGAGCAGAGAAAACAAAATGCTATAGGCAAGCTGGCCACCAAAGCCACTCACAAGGGCTGCGGGCAGGGCTGGCTGGGCCCTTTGCTGTTGATCTGGGCCCCAGTGCTGTGCGTTTGGGCAGCCTGCCATTCTGCTCCTTTCTTCCAGGCCTTCGAAGACTATTACCTGGACAGGAAGCCCAGGGTGAAAGCATTGCTGGAGTACACCGACAGGGTGTTCACCTTTATCTTTGTTTTTGAGATGCTGCTCAAGTGGGTGGCCTATGGCTTCAAAAAATATTTCACCAACGCCTGGTGCTGGCTGGACTTCCTCATTGTGAATGTGAGTGGCTCAGTGGGCACATGTGGGTTTGGGGTCCTCACTTCTGACGAGTGGCCACAGCCAGTGCAAAGGATGCTCAGATACCTGGCCGTCAAAGACTACTCCAAAAAAAAAAAAAAAAAGCTTTTAGCACTCCTCAAGAAGTCTGAGAATAGCCCTGTGCACCTGTGAATAGAAAGGTCCAGGAAGAACATGATTCTGACACAACGGTGACCTTCAGGTCAGTCCCCAGCTCTTAGGCCTCCATCCAGAAGACCACTGCAGTCCTCTGCACGTTTACATCCAAGGTGAGATGACACATGAGGCTCTCGTGGGTCTCGTGGCTTTGCTTCCGAAGACAGGGCTTCTGGACCTAGGTGAGCTGTGGTCTGTGAGCACAGAGAATCTGCTCACCTGCTGACTTCTTGGTCCTTGGCCTCTGCATTTCAGAATCACCTGGAGAGCTCTGAAAAAATACAATGAACAAATACCACTATCTCAGAGATTCTGATCTGGTTGGTAGAGTCAGGGTAGGCATTGCCACTGTGCACCTGCCATGGCTAATAACCACAGAGCTTGTACCACCGGCTGCTCCCCGGTGGCACTGACAGGAACAGAGGGCCCCTTTGAAGAGAGAATGAGCTGGAGCTCATGTGTTCAGACTCACAGTAACCTGTGGACACCAACCCTTAGACATGTGATTCCTTAGAGTCATCTCTGCCTCATCTTAACCACTACACTGTTCTATCTCTGTCTAGGCCACTACCGTCTTGGCTTTGTACCATGGCTACCTGGTTATTTGTTCACTAAAGTTAGCAGTGGCTTCCTGCAAGCAGGGAAAGGAATGTGCTGTGTTTGTCTCTGCCTCCCCTACTCCAGCAGCCACCAGCACCAAGGTCTGCACATCGGAGGTGTCAGGAAATGTGTCTGTATTTGGTGCTGGCCTCCTGAAGCTGGATGGGGTCCAGTACAGAACATTCTGTCCAGCCTCCTATGTTGGCAGGTCCTCCACAGCAGGCCTGTGCATTCAATTCTCTCCTTTCCTAACACCAGTGCGCTAGCAGCATCAGGCCGCTGTACCACAGGGGTTAGCTGTGAGGCCTGGAATCTGAGTCACAGGTGATAATTTTGTGCATACAAAATAATTTATAAATGATGGGAAAATGTTTTCTTCTGGCTCCCCACCCCTGGTAGGGGCACAGTCACTCCTGCCTGCCTATGTAAGTCTCACTAATTTCAGTCCTCATCACCTTAAATGATTACCTGCTCATTCCATCCATCCTCCTGCTGATTACTCCTTCCAACCATTTGTCCTTCCTTCCGTATATCCCTGCTTCCATCTGGCCAGCATTCACTCTTCCTTTTTTCTTCCTCACAAACATCGATCCATCTTCCTTCTTCCATCTGTCCATTTCCATTCTTCTTTCCATCTTCCCTTCTGCCCAACCGTTCATTCTAACCTTCCTTCCATCCATTCATCCATTGGTCCTTAACCTTTATATCTTTCTATCTTTCGATTCATGCTTCTACCCAACTACCCAGTCATCTAACCTTCTGTCCACCCTTCATGCATCTTCCAGCTAGGAATCCTTCTATTTATTCATCCTTCCCTCCATTCATTCTCCCATCTTTCCATTCTTCCTTTAACCCATCCATCTATCCTTCCTTTCTTCTACTTATCTGTTCATTCATCCTTTTCACTTCCATTCATCTATCCATTCATTCAATCAACCTTCCAATAATCCACTAATTTCTTCCATTCATCCCTTCTGTCCAACTCTTCATCTTTTCATCAGTCATTTTACCCAGCCATTGTCCTTCCCCATCCATCTCATCCATTCATCCACTATTCACTACTTACATATTTTTTCCTTTCTCTTCAATTTCTTTCTTTCATCCTTCTGTTCAACTATCCTCCTGTCCATATTTATTTGTTTCTGTGATCTTTTATATTTTTTAAATAAGTTTTATTGTGTATATTTAAAGTATATAACATGATGTTTTAATATGTATATCATATATTAATACATATTTATATATATAAGTGGTTACTATGGTGGAACATATTAACATATCCATCATCTCACATAGTTATCCACTTTTCTTCTTGTAGCAAGAGCAGCTGCAATTATTCATATAGTAAAAATCCTGAATACAATATACTGTTACTAACTGTAGTCCTCATGTTGTACATTAGATCTGTCCTGTCCATGTTTGTATCCTTTAATCCATCCTTCTATCCAATCATCCTTCAACTTTCCATCCAGTTGTTTTTCCTTCCTTTTTCCTTCCTTTCATCCATCCCAACATGCTTCTATCTTTTCTTCCATTTATCAAATATCTATTTATAACTACTGAATACAGGATTGTCTTACGAAGTGTTCCAGAAGAGACAAAAGCACGAAATAAATGCTCCCTGTCTCCAGGTGTTTACACTTTAGTCTTCCTGCAGACATGACACAGACAGGAAAATACATGTATTATAAGGGAGGATGTGGTGAGCACTGTTGGGAACAACTAGTGTCTTGGGGACACAAAGACATGAGTCTTCTTCCACTCGTGGGGTGGGCTGGTTGAGAAGGCTTCACATGGGAGGTGGCATTAGATGTGGAACGTAGAAATGAGGAGAAGCAAAGAGAACTGGGGAAGGCTAATCTTAGCTAAAGGATGACCCTGAGCGAAGGCAACAATGCAAGTGTGTTCAGCAAACAGTTTGACTTGGTAGAATGTATGGATAAAATATAACTGGAAAAGTAGGTTGTAATCATATAATACAGGCTAAGGAGGGTGGAGCCTACCCTGAGGGTCTGAGGGTGATAAAGTACCAGTGAAGGTTGGGAGTAAGAGAGAGACATGATCATAATCAGATTTGCAGTAGAGAATGGATGGGTGGATGCAATACTGGGACCTGGAAACCACTTGGGTGGTGAGTGGCCTGAGCTATGGGTGTGAAGCTGGACCTGGGTAGGTGGGCTGGAGAGGTGCCAGCCCCTATATGCCCCAACTGCAGATTTCACACATGAGACAGGCTTCCACCAGTACTAAGTAAAAGACTGAATAGGGTCCAGCATGGAACTGGCCCTGAACCTCCTTCTCTCAGCCAGCCAGGCAGCTGGGCACCACCTGTTAGTGTCTGAAGCACTGTGTGAATGAAGGGGAAGGGGGTCTCTTCCATTCCAATTCTTTGTCCTGGTGGAATAAGCTACCCCTTGAGAGAATGGACATTGTTTGAGGCTCTTGCATCCCAGTGGAAAGCCCTCCCTTTCTGAAATTCCTGTGTACATCCCACCTCGCTGCCAGGAGAAGCTGAGCCTGAAGTCAGCCCACCATCCATGGCGCATCTAGGGCCTCACAGGATTGCAGCACAGCCTTCAGGAGGCTCAAGCCTATACATATGGTGTCTCCCTGGCACCTTCAAAGTTCCTAGAAGGGGTGACCATTTTTCCACATTAGTTTTCAGCCCTTGGTCCACCATTGAAAGAAAACTAACAGACGAACAGGGGCTCACAACTCAGTCATTTTATCTCAGATATCTATTGAAGCCAGATCTCATGGACTCATGCCAGTCACTCTTACTGTAGAATTGCAGAGCTGTGAGAACTCTGGAATTCTTAGTCTGACTTCCTCATTTTACAAGGGGTGAAAGTACCCTAAGCCTGCAGGACATTGACCCATGGTCACAGAAAAATCAGGGATCAAGAGGGAATTCGACCCCACCAAGACCAAGATTCTTTCCACTCCACCTTTCTGAGCAAATATAATTGAGACTAACTTTACATCTCTCATTATAGCCCCCATGAAGGGATTTCATCTTTCCAAGTACCTGAAAGTCAATCGAAGTTTCAAAGGTGGTGGGGCCTGGCTGGTTCCCCTAGAGGGAAAGGAAGGTTGATCTGATAGACCAGGAGCTTGGCCACATACATAGTGACACGGAAGTAGTGACATGGGAGACTGACTTTTTCTTTTCTAGATATTCAAATGAGAGATGAAATATTTAATAAAAGGGAAGGGACTGAAGTCTTTCTAGACCTCTCACTGCTATTCGTAATAAGGTGGAAGCTGGGACGAAAGTTTAGACGAGTAGGGGTGGGAGGCTGGGCAGAGATGTCCTGTCTCCTTCCACCACAATTGCCTTTCTGGACCCCTAGGGTGATTTGTTTGCTCTCTCTCCTACTCTCAGATCTCACTGACAAGCCTCACAGCCAAGATCCTGGACTATTCTGAGTTAGCTCCCATCAAAGCCCTTCGAACTCTCCGTGCCCTGCGGCCGTTGCGGGCTCTGTCTCGATTTGAAGGCATGAGGGTAAGACCGATCTCAAAACTTCTCTGATCTACAGCATTTGGTAATCCTTGTCCACTTAACACCCTCTGTACCACCGACCATGAATTCCAGGCCACACCTCCAAAGGTCAGCTGTGAGTCTTCACTTCTTGCTCTGACTTTGGTGGTGCTGCAAACTAGGTAACTAGTTACCTAGAACTAGATAACTCTCCTAGTTCTCCTTCAAGTCTCTTTGTGGGCCCCTCTTTCCTTGTCACCCATAAATAGCACAGCCATCAGGACCCAGACCTCACTTTTGCTCTTAGTGAAGTGATTCCGATTCATGGTTCCACATGCATCTATTATCTCAATCTCCCAATTCTGCCTCTTGTTCTTATTGCCAACATCTCCAGAACATACCAAGTACTCTGTCTCTCCATGACAAATTAGTCTTTCCTCTAACACTCCATTAAAGTGCAGTGACACCATCAGCTCAGCACCTCAGCCAGTGCCCATTGGAATGCATCTTCTCTCCAACCTTACTCAGTCATCAGGTCCTGTGGATTTCTCCCTTCTATCCACATTTCCTCATCCATCCCTATTGGCGACCACCTTGCCCTCATGGCCTTCCTCAGGATGAATGCCCACAGCCTGAGCCTTCTCTGGGACTGGTAGTTGTCCCTGTCCCTTCCTCATGATCACAAAAGCCTCCCACAGCAGAAAGTGAGGTTGCTTTGTTCCACCATCATTGGTTCAAAGCAGTCCAGTTCAGAAGCAAAAGTGGACTTTTGAAATTAACTTGTACCTTTACAAACACCAGGAGCTTAAAATTGAAATAGTTTAAACTTTATTTTATTTTATACACAGGTCCTTGTTTGCTGACTTACAAATGAGAAAGTTTGTGAATATGGATTTAGGTTTTCAGTAATTCTTGACCAAAGTATACTTTAAGCTGTATTTCTTGTGTCGTATTTAAGGAGAATAAAGTAAGGCT
This sequence comes from Lepilemur ruficaudatus, assembly GCA_963574885.1. Classification (NCBI taxonomy): domain Eukaryota; kingdom Metazoa; phylum Chordata; class Mammalia; order Primates; family Lepilemuridae; genus Lepilemur; species Lepilemur ruficaudatus. The sequence goes on along the minus strand of CAUYRT010062126.1, from coordinate 7,985 downwards.
CTAGAAGTCGGTACATATAAGTACAACACACATACTCACACCCATAAATGAGTATGTGTGTGCTTATAAACTCATATAGCTCCTCGATGCTGAGGAAAGACACTAAAGCCTGCTCTGAATAAAGTTTAAGGAAGAAGCTTTAAAACCATCTTCAGCTGCCCAGTGTCCCTCAGTCTTCTGAAGCTTAATTATTGCACTAATTAAACCAGTTTTCTTCTTGAATCCAAAGGCCACTGGCTCATGAAGCAGCCTGAGTGTACAAATGGGATCCAGCAAGGAGGACTGGGGCATTTTGGGGGTTCCAGGTCCTTTTCTCTTTCCCACCAGGTCGTGGTGGATGCGCTGGTGGGCGCCATCCCGTCCATCATGAACGTCCTCCTCGTCTGCCTCATCTTCTGGCTCATCTTCAGCATCATGGGCGTGAACTTGTTTGCGGGGAAGTTTGGGAAGTGCATCAACACCACCAAGGAAGACTTTCCTCTTGTGCCTTTGTCAATTGTGAATAACAAGTCTGATTGTGAGATTCAAAACTACACCAGCAACTTCTTCTGGGTCAATGTGAAAGTCAACTTTGATAATGTTGCAATGGGTTACCTCGCACTTCTTCAGGTGGTGAGTCAACCATGACATCAACCATGTCTATTCCTTTGGCTACTCAATAAAATGGAGAGTCTGGGGTCTCCCAGAAGATGCTATATAGAGACTTATAGCAGTAGCACTATACTGCTTGCTAAGTTTGCTACTTAGCAAGCAGTAGCACTCAGTGAGAACTGAGGTCATTCGCTGTTCCTACAGACTACACCACGAGGTTAGAGGACCTTATTAATGAGTGTGATCTCACAGTGGTGCAGTTAGACAAGTGTGGGCTGATAGAAGAGAATAAAGGGATGGGGCTGCCATGGGATTTCATCAGGTGATGACATAGAACATACTATCTGTACAAAATAGGCATGGCATAGCCACATGTTCAGTCTTCTACTTCACATCATTTCCTAGATGATAATTAATTATGTCTAATTAGGTCTACTGTAGTGATAGATAATGTCAGTGACAATGACAGTCAAACACATTCACACTTTCTTTCACCATTCATTCATTCATTCATTCATCCCTTGCCTTCAGCCACTTGTTCATTCAGCTCTCTATTCATTCAGTGTTGATACAATTACTTATATATTTTCCATGCAGTTACCCAGGAGTTCCCGCATTCCATCATTTGTTCATGCATTCATTCAACAAATAATCTCTGAGGAGTTATGGTATGCCACACACTGTGCTCAGCCCTGGGAGATATAGTCAGAACTGGCTCCAGGCACTGATGTTATATGAGAAAAACAGATGAATAAGTGAATCAAAACAGTCCATCAAATACTGTAACAGGTCTAGGAGCTCAAGACATGAGACATCTTTCATGCCCTGCACATGCCGGAGGACACACTAAGTTTCTAGACCTCAAGAATGCTAAATCTGAAGACAGGAATGTGGAGGTCTTCTATTCCCAATTTCCCCCTCTTGCAGATGGGAAGATACCCCATTGTTACGTCATGTGTATGAGTAGGAAAGTGGTTGAGAAAATGGCAGCCCTGAGAGGGGAGCCTTGATCAAGTGCACAGAGCAGCATCGTAGCAGTTGGCACCAGAGCCAGATATCTAGGCTCCCAGTCCGTGCTATATTCTGGAAGACTCCATGTCTTTAATGACACTCTATTCTGAAATAGCCACATGTGGAATTACTTTAAATCATCATGTGAAATTAGCCAAGTCAACCCAGGAGCCTTTACTTTCATTCTTCCTGCCCAAGCCCTTTTCTCCTCAAGACTTCTTAGCTAGGCATCCTACCCTCTCTCACTGGGCCACCATGGCTTGAGAAGGCTCCAGTGTAGGTGGATGAGCAGACACTGAGTAGCCTCTACTCCTTGTCTCCAGGCAACCTTTAAAGGCTGGATGGACATCATGTACGCAGCTGTCGATTCTCGAGAGGTGAGTCGCAGCCCACTATGCCTACAGCCTTTCCCTCCATGCGTCCTGCCCATGTTTGTCTGTGTTTAAAGTGAAATGAAGATGGCCCTGGTACCAGAAAGGGTGATCACCCAGCAGCCTCACACTCTCCCTCCCTGCAGCAGTGTCCAGCTGACCCTCTGTTGGGTGTTCCAGCCCACCTAGCATGTTCCCCTTCCACGCACACTCCCCAGGCTTCTCAAGGTCTTCCTCTGCTGACCACTGAAGAAAACACCAGAAAACCACCAAAGGACAATGTATATGAGGCCACTCCGTGGACAAGGGTGGGATTGAGAGTGGTGGCTAGAATAAAGGGGCATGGGAGGAAGCAGATGGAATTTCAGGTACAGTCCTAAGAGCCAGGCAGGCAGATGCTGCTGGGGAAGGACCCCTTCTCACTGTGGCAGACACCATGGAAGCCCTTCCCCACCCCTCAGCCCACCTCTTAGTCCACCCGCAGGCTGCCTTTTTCCCTTCCAAGTACTAACCAGACCCGACCCTGCTTAGCTTCCGAGATCAGATGAGATCGGTCACGTTCAGGGTGGTACGGCTGTAGACATGCCTTTCTGATTCTCTGTCTGAAGACTGTCTTCAGTGCTTCTGAGCTTGCTCAGCAGCCCCTGCCCCAAGGACAGGGGATTTGATGTCTCCAGGGGCAACCCCTACCAGTAAGTTTTAGGAGTATGTAGATAAATACTCTAGCTTCCTGTCCTTTGGTGGCATTATTCTGAGGTGTGTTCTATGCAATTCCTCAGAGAGCCCCATAGGCCTGATCACCACATGCCCATAATCATGGCTGTTTAACCTTATCCCCTTCCTTAGCTTTTCTCCTGTTCCTGCTTATTCTCCCCACTCCCTCCTTCCTGCTTCCTGGAATCACCTCTAAATAAATGACCTGCACCCAGGTCCTTGTCTCAGAGCTGGCTTGTAGGGGAAACCTAAACAAGACACCCACCCTCCTTCCCCTCTGCCTTGTCTGGTCACAGGTCAACATGCAGCCCAAGTGGGAGGACAATGTGTACATGTACTTTTACTTTGTCATCTTCATCATTTTTGGTGGCTTCTTCACACTGAATCTCTTTGTTGGGGTCATAATTGACAACTTCAATCAACAGAAAAAAAAGATAAGTACAACTCGGGTGTTTCTGCCACAGAGGTGAATCTTATTTTTCCTGTCCCTGGCCCACTCTGGCCTCATGGCTAACGCCAACACTACTGATAGCCCTTCATGCCTGACCAGAAGCCCAATTTTGGCTTTTGACACCAAAGCCCACCTTGGCCCCCTGATTGCCGCCCTCACTCTTGTCTGGTGCCTGAGTGGCTGCTGCTGCTGTAAGAGTTGCATTTCTCTCTGTCAGCAGCATGCCTTCTTCCCATCCGCACCCTTGGGTCCCAATCCTCTTCCCAAAGCGACCTTGGTCTTCCCAGCTGGAACCAGGTATGCTGGGTATGTCTCAGGTGAGCCCTTGGGAAATATAAATAGGGGGAAAAAACTCTTCAGCACCTGCTGCTCTGTTGGGGGCTCTGACTCCCAAAGGACTGAGTCAGGACAGCTCAGGAAGAGCAGGGCCCCAGTGATGGCAGAATCCCAACTTCCTCAGGAAGGGGAGGAAGGCTTTTGCCTCCAAGAATGCTGACTCTGATTAATAGGAACCTAATTCCAAATAACTTCTCATATTTATATTAATTATAGACTATAAAGGCATTAAAGGTATAAAATACTTTCATGTTATCCTTTCACTTAATACTTTCCATACCTCTGAAGTAGATAGGGCCCCCTTTTATATTTGTATAAACTGAGATCCAGAGAGAAAAGGGTCACATGGACAAGTCACATAGCACAAACCCTGAAGCCTGGGTTTGCATTCCTAACTCAACTGCTTGCCTGATGGGTGATGTTGGCAATATTCAAACCTCCGTTTTCTCATCCATTCAATGGGATTAATAGTAAGTACTCTCTGAATTGTGGCAAGAGGTAATATCGCTTCTCGGCCTTTTGGCTAAGATCAAGTGTAGTAAGAGGTAAATAAAACCCTGTACAAAGAGTACCTAGCTTAGGGCTGAACATACAATGGGCATAGATGCTAAGTGTTACTATTATAATTTAGAATATGTATCTATTTCTCAGGAATCTCATCTATAGGAAATCCTCAGCCAGGATCCTGGGCATTAGAAGAGGGCCGGACAGGTCTGTGGAAGCAAGACAGTGTGGACAAGTGTGATCAGTACCCTGGGGAGTTTTAGATCATTCAATCAATCCTTTCTGCCATCTTACAGAGGAGGAGACTGGGGCCCAGAGACAGAGCTGGCCATGTTAGGTTCTCAAGTGAGATGAGCCAGTGATCACATTAGTCGTGAACTGCACGGGCTGACTCCTTGCCCCGAATTCTTAGCACCGCCCCACCCACTGACCCAGCTCCCACCTCGATGATCCTCTTAGGAGGCCCTCTGAGTCCACAAACTTTCTGAAATCTTTCCTCAAACCCCACAGATCTCAGCCCATTTTCCCAGCATTTGCAGTGAACAATTTACACAAACATGCCATTGAGATGGGAGGCTTTCAAATAATGTCAGGAAATGAAAGGTGAGGGTTTGAATGAAGCAAGTCCAAAGGTCCCTAAAGAAAACTAATACCCAATCCTAAGGGAGGAAGACATCTTCAATGGTGCCATTTCTGGCACTACAGCAGCAGAGGGTATTATGATGGGCAAGGCCTCAGGAGAACCAATCAAAGGTCTCTCTGAGACCAAGGACCCAAAGATGAGGCAGTAATTGTCCTCAGCTCCTCCTCTGCAGAAAGGGCTTGAGGGCTTGTGTCCCAGAGTGTTTGCTCCAGAGGCCCCGAGGAAATCTCTTGCCCCCTGGCAGGGACTGTGGCTCTAAAAGCCCAATGAATTTGACTGGAATGAACAGGCTGCATCCAAGGCTCAGATTTGAACCAACATGTACTCCTCCTTGAGTCCTGTTCCAATCCCTCCCACACTCTGTCCAGAGAGCATTTCTAGGTTCCTGGAGAATAGAAAACAGCTTTGCTTCAAAGACCCAGGCAGGTGGTCAGAGATAGAACGCAGTCCCATTGCTCTGTCATTGGTTGTTGCAAGACACTTCTTGATCCTGGGATTGGCGTTTCTATCTGAAGAGGAGAGGAGAAGGCTAAGACAGTCCTCTTCCTCCATGTGTTCTGATTTTGGTATCCCTGGGTGTTCCTGTTGCTCTAATAACAACAGTGTGGCCCTCTCTGCACTTAGGGGGCCAGGACATCTTCATGACAGAGGAACAGAAAAAGTACTACAACGCCATGAAGAAGCTGGGCTCCAAGAAGCCCCAGAAGCCCATCCCACGTCCTTTGGTAAGCCCCAGAGCTTTCCTCTAGCAGCAGAGCGTGTCCATGAATCCAACCTGCTAGCCTCCACTCGTGGCAGGTAGGGGCCTGGCCAGTGCCATTTCAAGTTTGAAGATAAGGGTGATGAGGGTTCCCAAGTGCAAGGGATGAGAAGTTTAGATGAAGAAACTCTGGCCTTCTGGAGTGAACATACCTCCTACAGGTGCTCCAGATAAACCCGTTTGGGGAAATACTGAATTTCTCCAACAGTTTTAGGGTTCAAGCACAGAATTGGAAGCAGATTAAGCTAAATGATAGTTAGGGCAGTTAAAGCCCAGAGATGAACCGTTTGTGTGGTTATATATCACAATCTAGGTTGCAGTGGATCGCCAGCCTCACCCTCCATGACACCCCACATCTTCAGAGAGATAAGAGAGGAAATGGCCAAAACCTAACTCCTCTGGAATCCAAGATGCAGTCATGGTCATGGTCAAATGGCCTAATAGGAACCAAAAGTTGTCCCTCTCTGGAGTTTAAAGATTTGCCAAAAATTAGGGCCAAACTCTACTTTGACTCCTTTTTTCACAAAGACCTCAAGAATCATGCCCTTGTATTCCTCCATTAAATGCAACACCCAAACCATACATGATATCACCTCAGCCCTCTGCCAAAAGATAGAAAACATTACCTCTGGGTGGCCCTGAGATAGCACCCCTGTTGGGAAGGGATGAACAGGTTTAGGGGTGAAGATGTTGATATGTCAGAAATTATGCTGAACTTCTTCAAAGAATTTCTGAGCCATCCACTCCAGTGAATGGAATTGGCATCTCGTCCCTTTACATAATGTTTCTGTGCCTAAGATGCAGCACAAACCCATTAGCCCCTCCCCACACCAGGGCAAAGTCCAAAGACCTTCAACAAAGGAGCAGACCTCTCTCTAAATGAATTAGGGAGACATCCATTCTGTTGGCCAAGACAGTAGGATTTCTAAATCAAGGCATGGTGTTTGCATAAGTTACTCCAAACTGCATGAGAACAGAGTTTCAAAAACATTTACAAAGGAAAAAAAGTCATGACCTTTGACCCACTTTAGTTGGCAATAGTGGTCATAAATTTATTACTATTCTATTAAATAGATTCTGATAAAAAAAGTGTTACAGTGGGGAGTGATATGAGATTCAGACCTCTGTAGGGGCAGAGGTTTCCTCCTAAATCCCCCATAAGGTCAAGATAACTGGGCTTGGTGAGCCTGAGCAAAAGGCTCATTAAGTCTCCCTCAGTCAACAAGCCCCATGGGCAGGAACTGGCTCAAAAATTAAAAGATGTCAGTGAGAGGCTGAGCCCAGCCAACCAGATTCAAGTCAAGGCCCACGGGAAGAAGATCCTCAAACTTACTGTGAAACAAGCAACTGAGTCCATGCTGGCCTTTACTGGTGCCTAGAGTAATGTTGACTCTACATTTGAACCAGACACCAAGGAGGCCTATGCTAGGGGCAACCCTTGGCAAAGTCATGAAGGTTTTTGGCACCCTCCCCCATACATCACATTGCCTCTTTATGACATCTCAGCTTCTCCCCTCTCATCAGCTAATCCCACAGGCCACCAAAGCTTCTTCCTCTCCAGGAGGACAATGTTTCTGGGACAGGATGAGCTGTATTTCAAAAAGAGACCCTGGAGAAGGCATCTGCATACAAGGCATGAACATAATGTTGGAATTTCAGACACTACGTAGCAATGGGAGTTGGAGCCTATGGTCAGCAGGAAGACCTGTAACAAAATCTTTTTCTCCTAATGAAGCTACAACTAAGATCCTCTGAGGATGGCACTGGGGAGGTCCTGCACATGAGGAGGGGAGTGAGACCTTATAGCCAACTCTGTTCTTGACATTCTGCATCCCTTTGGATGGGAGGAGTTGTATTGCCAATTAATTTTTTATTTTTAATTATTATGGGTACATAATAGTTGTATATGTTTATAGGGCACATGTGATGTTTGGATGCAGGCATGACAATGTGGACTGATAAAATCAGAGTAATTAAGCTCCTTTATATGTCATTTTTTGTTTTTTTCTTGCTTCCCTGAGGACCTTTTCTTTATCCGTGACCTTTGGGAGCTTGACTATTAAATGCTTTGAGATAGCCTTGTTTCAATTAAATCTGCTTAGTGTTCTATGACCTTCTTGTACCTGAATATTGGTATCTTTCTCCAGGTTTGGAAAGTTCTTTTTAATTATTTCTTTGAATAAAGTTTATACCTTAATCTCTCTCTCTACCTCCTCTTTAAGGCCAATAACTCTTAGATTTGCTCTTTTTAGGCTGTTTTCTAGATCTTGTAGGCATGCTTCATTCTATTTTATTCTTTTTTCTCTTCTGTGTATTTTCACATGGCCTGTCTTCAAGCTCACTAATTCTCTCTTCTGCTTAGTCAATTCTGCTGTTGAGAGACTGTGATGCATTTCTCAGTTTGTCAATTGAATTCTTAAGCTGTAGAATTTGTGCTTGATTTTTTTTTGAATTTTTTTCCAGTTTTTTTTGTCTTTATTGAAGTGTAATTTACATATCATGTCTTTACTCCATTTCAAGTGTACAATTAAATGGTTATTAGTAAATTTACCAAGTTGTACAGCTATTCACATGAATCAGTTTTAGAGGATTTCCCACCCCCCA